>PVJH01018816.1:0-44118 GCA_004026705.1 Nesogale talazaci
GGGCACCATCAGCTTCTTCACCACCTTTGCTTATGCACACATTTGTCTTCAGTGATCATGTCGGAAAGGTGAGCATCTTGGAATGCCAATTTAATAGAACAAAGTGTTCTTGAACCAAGGAGATACTTGAGTGGAGGTCCAATGCCCATCTGTTGTCCTACTACTAACCCTATAAGTATACACATTAATCTCTTTCCCCCTCCTCACTTATAAATATATGCCCCTATGTACATACCTGTATTTGAACCTCTATAAATGTTCATTATCCCCCAGTTCCTTCCTCTATTTCCATTTGCTTCCCTCTTGTCCCACTATGCTCACTCTCCCTTTGGGTTTCAGTATTTTTTCTTTGTTACATTAGTCTTAATCAATCCCTATTGGCCTTCTCTCACCCACCTTGTCCCTGCATTTGTGTCAATTGTTATTCCCTTTTTCCTGGGCTGGTCGACATCACACCTTTCCCCCTCCTCCCCCTCTTCAATGTCCCCTACCCTGGAGCCATCAGACTTGTCATTTTCATCTCCAACCTCTTTGTCCAGTCTATCTTGTCTGGGTAGACCTGTAGAGGTAGCAATATGTACAAGAAAGGTCTCCTAAAATGGAGCAACTTAAGCAAATAAAACAATGATAACAACAATAATAGCAATATAAGAACCTGTATAAAGTTCAAGGTCTGTTGTTGACCTCCTAGAGCTACACATTTTAATGCCATCACATAGTCAATAAAACAAAAGTAAGTCTGTTTGGGGCCAACATCCATCTGATACCAGTAGCGGTATAATGCTTCCTATTTCTTTCTTTCTTTTTTTTGTTTTTTTTGTTTTCTATTTCTTGAAATAGTGTAGCCTCTTCAGGAAACTATTCTTTAAAAAAGCAATGTGGAGTTAATGAACCTAGGTGTTGACACACATGTGCGCTCACACACTGCCTTCAGGTTGATCCCAACTTAGGTTATAATTTTTTTATTAAAAGATCATTTTATTGGGGGCTTTTAATAACAATCCATACATCAATTATATCAAGGATATTTGTACATGTGTTGCCATCATTATTTCTGGATATTTACTTTCTATTGAGCCCTTGGTATCAGCTCCCCTCCCCCCCATCCTCATGACCCCTTGATGAATTATAAATTGTTATTATTTTCATATTTTACACCAACTGCTGTCTCCCTTCCCCCATAGTTTCTGTTGTTCGTCCCCCTGGAGGGGTGTTTGCATTTATGTCTCAATCATTATGCTGAATTCCCTCTTTCCTCCTTTTCCCACCTTCCCCCACCCTCCCAGTATCGTTATTCCCATTCCAGTTCCTAGACTTTGTCCTTAGCTCTTACCTTTATCTCTACCTGTGTACATGCTTTGATCTAGTCTGAAGTGAGAGGCAGCACTGGAGTCATAACTGTGAATGGTGGAAAAGCCTCAAGGAACCAGAGGACTATTGTGTGTTTCATCGGTGATGTACTGCAATCTGATCGAATTATACCTTCCCTGTGACCCTTTTGTGGGGGATGTTCCATTGTCTCCAGATGGGTTTTGGGTAAAGTGACCACACATCCTACTTTTCAATAATTTAACAATGTCCCACGGCATTTTAAAATTAAAATAAATATATTGCAATACTATTTTTGCATTCTATGGCAATTTTTGTTGCTCCATAGAGACCAAATTTTTAATCAAGAACCCCCACCCCACCCCCCCCGGTCAATGATGTCCCTCTTAAAATCTGGTCACTTTAGTTTTGGGCCTCTACTCCAATCCCCCAGGTTCTCAACAATATGGTTTTGTTAGTTTATTATGGGTCTTCTGATGCCTGTAACTCAGTCCCAATGACACCTCATGATCACACAGGCTGATGTGCTTCTTCCATGTGGATGTGTTGTTTCTCTGCTAGATGACCACTTGTTTCACTTCAAGCCTTTAGGGCTCCAGATGCTATATCTTTTAATAGCTTGGCATCATCCATCTTCTTCGCCACATTTGCTTATGTACCAATTTTGTCTTCATCAAAATTGAATTGGGAAGGTGAGCATCACAGAATCCCAGTTTGTTAGAACAGAGGTGGAAATGACTGCTAGTAGGAATGGAACTTCTTATGGAGATTGACAGAGAAATATTTTAGAATTAGGTAATGTACACCAATGAATATGTTTTTAAAAATCACTGAATTAGCGTGTAACCTTATACATCTGCCAAGTTGTTGTTCCCTTGTTCCTGGGTTTGTTAACAATACACTTCCTTTCACTGGCCTTTCCTTCTCCCATGTTTCCCCGGGGGCCCCAAACATTTCTATTGTATTGATGCATGTTTCTTAAAATTAAAAACTTAAACATAAATGCTCTAAAAATGTTGTCTTATTTTGGAGAAGGAATAATCCCTTAATGTAGCTCAGATTGCAGCATATACCAGATATCGGCTACTTTGTAAAAGTCCTTAAAATGTGAGCTATTTTATTCTAAGTAACTCCTTGTTATACCAGAAGAGTAGAAACTTTAGTTTGGGGCAGAAAGAAAGAAAATTGGAATTGAGATGAATGGTAGGCATAAGCATGTGTAAATAGGTCAAAGTTTTCTATAAGCAAATTTTTTCACTCATTGCTTGAATTCCTAATGAAATGAATTGTATAAATTGTCAGTTTTTCAAGTTATCAAGATAAAGTACTTGCTCAAGGGATTGATAGACAACCATCTGGAAAATTAGATGGAAATGCTTTGATTTTGTTCACTTGACATTAAGCACAGTATTTGTCATTTTAAAAGGTGCTTTGAATTTTAACAAAATTGATCTTTCATTGAACTATATACATTTATAGTGAATCACAAGAAAATATTTTACTCATAAGTAATTACAACAATTGTTTTTAGATGCCTCTTTAAAGAACAAGCTATTGAACAGTGTGATTAAATTCTCAAATTAAGTTTTGATTTGATTTACAGGTAAACAGTGTTGACCTCAGAGCTGCCAGCCATGAGCAGGCAGCAGCTGCACTGAAAAATGCTGGTCAGGCTGTCACAATTGTTGCACAGTATCGACCTGAAGGTAATAAAACTCTTGCAATGTATGTTTATTTTAGATTAGATTTTAAGTTTTACATCTTAACAATCTCACTTTCTAAGCTTATTTTTTTTAATTTGGATTTGGCTTTATTAATCTAATATTTGTCTAGTTTGAGCCAAATTTAAATATGATTAGGTTAAAAATTTCTGTCAACCAACTACAGTAAGCATTCATCCATTATTTGTATTAATTTTCAGATTGTAATCTTTAATCAGTTATATTCCTTTCCATAGTTTATTACTCTAAAATAATAAAGCCTTATAATGGTCTTAAAGAAATTCGAGTCATCTGCATTTTTTATAGCTTTTGAATTAGATTATATTTTAACAAAATCTAAGACAATGTTTCTAATAACGATTTTTTAATTTAAAATAAGTAGAAGAGTGCAAGTTTTCCTTGTAATTGTTTCTAGGTAGTAAAGTAGCATGGGTATTACCTTGCTGAATCCCTAAGGGAAGTAAGTGGTCAAGGAAAACTTGAGATTGCCTTTTTTTTTTTTTTTTTTCAGTTTTTTGGGCATCACTGCTCTCCGGGAGATTGCCATTTTAAACATAGAGAAGACTCTAGTGTACGTCAACATAGCCCTTTTCCCGTAAACCTCAGTGGGATCTTAAATCCTTGAGCACTCTACAGAATACATAGCCTACTAGTTAAGGTTCATAAACAAGATGAAAAAAGAATAATGTAGTTCATGAGCTAAAAGATAATTTAGCAACTGTTGTATCTATCATTTCTTTTCATGGAGTGATATTTATTTTTGTAGCAAAACATATAGTACTCTTTATCTAATCAAAGTGGCAGAGAAGACCGTACTTGTTATTTCATACCATGTGCTAGGTTCCATTGGTCTGTAAACCTGTCTTTTGGACTCAGTAACCTCAGTGGGGCTAAATTCCAAACGATTTGTTCACATTAACCAAAGAAATAAGGCTTAACATATAATAGGAAATGCCAATCTACTAATTGAGGTGAGGAGATACTGCCTGTGGGGACCATGCATACTTTATTTTCTTCTGGCAAACACATTTGTTTTGTTTTGTTTTTTTAAATCATTTTCTTGAAGGCTCGTACAACTCATCACAATCCATACATCCATTTTGTCAAGCACAAAAAATAAGTTTTTAAATGAATGGACTATTATTAAGGAAGGTTGGAAAGAGCTAAATGTTGAATTGAAAGCAGAGGAGTCAATTCAGAATTTTAAAGTGACTTATAGGGGGTGGACTTCAGGGGTTGTATTTGTAGATGTTTCGCAAAGTACACATGGTTTATTAGGAAAAGTTGCTTTCAGAAAATTGCTCTAGTGAAAAACTGGCCAGGAAAGTTGCACTGGGCCTTTTTTCTTTTCCTTAATGACAGTGCACATGTCCACGCTTAGAAAGTAGCAAGAACTGGAGAACTTCATTGGAGAACCTCATCCCAACTCACCCTACCCTCTACCTTACCCCTTCAGTTTGTTTCCCAAACTCAACATTTCAGAGGCACATAAAATTCTGCCTTAATGATATCCAAACTGTCATATTGGTGTGGTGCAAATCAAAGAGTAGATTTAGAGAGACCTTCAGAAGGCCTTGATGGAGAGATACCGAAACAACTGCTTCACATTTTGATAATTTAGTTAAAAAGTTTCTCCGGTTTCGTCAATGCACTTTCTGTGTTTGCATGTGTGTATCTGTTTATAATATTAAAATGAGAAGCACAAATCTTGTGAAATGATGTACATGTATAATGGGAGAGAAAGATGGTGGAGGAATAGAAATTAGACTTATTTGAATATCCTTCAATATCTTTTTTTTTGGGGGGGGGGGAACATCACTACCCTCTGGTGGTCATGGAATCTACCCAGCCTTGGCTGCTGGAGAGCTGCTGCTGGATTTGAACCGCCAAACCTGTGGGCCGCAGTCCCACACTCAATCACTACGCCACCGGGCCTCAGTCTCAAATATCCTTCAATATCTTACCTAATTGTAAAAGCAACAAAAACTTAAAAAGTGAAAAACTGAAGGTGAAAATAAAAAGAAATAAAAACATTGTTTTGTATTCATTTGGCAACATTACTACTCAGGAAAAAACTATTTCAAATGCTCTACCAGACCTCAATTAGGAAATAACTTTCCCGGTGATATGATCATTTTAAAGCTGTATAGGGATAACAGTACATGTAGCTCATCCAAGAAAGGAAAGGATGGTTCTGAAGTCACACCCTCTACTAAGAGAGTTTTACAAATGCCCCAAGTCAGGGCTGAGCCCCAGTGGCGTAAGTGGTTGAGTGCTTGAGTGCGGGCGGGACTGCGGCCTGCGGGCTTGGAGGTTCAAATCCAGCGGCAGCTCTCAGGAGCAGCACTGGGTAGCGCCCACGACCACAGAGGGCAGTGATGCCCACAAAAACAAACAAACAGACAAACAAAATAAATGCCCCAAGTCTTAATCTCACCTTAATCTTGTCCATGAGTACAGTCAGGAACACCATCCATAATGGGATAATAACCACAAGCCTAGAGTCCAGAATTATATCACATAAGGAATTGCGCATAGAAGACCAGTATAAATTGATAACAAATCAATATTTAAATTTATTGTTGAACCACTGCTTCACTGAATTGTAATCTCCATCAAACAAGTTTAGTGGTGGTGAAAAGAAAACAAAATAATAGTTACCCTTATTTTATCTGAAACTATGTAAACTTGTGGACAGGTTGTTTGCTATTACCATAAGACCACTATATGCTAAACTAATGATGCTCTCGCTAAATGTAAGTTCAGTAGTTCAAAAGCACAAGCCAGGGAAGGATGAGGCTTTCTACTCCTTTGAGCATTTTCAGGCTCCGAGACTCAAAAGGGCAGTCTACCCTGCAATGTGGAGTCTCCATGAGTCAGCAGTGACTTGATGGCCGTGGAAGTGAGATTCCAGGGGGTGGTTGATAATGTTGGCAAACAAAATGACTGTGGTGTATCCAAGGTGAGCCAGAGACATGTAAACCATAGATACGTGAATTCATTTTGGACTTACACTTAGTTCTAGCCCTATTCTAAGAATAATTGGTTCTTGTGTCATGGCCCTCCTTGATGCTCACCGTCGTGCAGAGATCACTGAAGATAGGATTACTCTTGGCTACATATGGTGTCTCACAAGCTTGTTTTCAAATAAGCAGCCATCGCTGAGCCCCAGTGGCATAGTGGTTGTGCGCGGGACTGCGGCCCACTGGGACGGAGGTTCAATTCCAGCAGTGGAGCTGGGCCTCCTACTCCCACCACCGGAGAGCAGTAATGCTCAAATAAGCAGCCATCTAAGTGAGACGTCAGCCAAGTCCACATGGAAAAAGCATACCAGCCTATGTGACCCAAGGCTTGTAAATAATACACGTAATCCGAATCTAAAGGAGAGAATGATACCAGACCTTAAATTGTGAACACTTGATCTGCAGAAGGCAACAGATGACAGTGAAAAAGATCCACACATGGATTAAGCCTCCAGTGATCCTTACCAGTAACAGTTAAAGAATGTGGATACCCCTGTTACCAGACAGCATTGTAAAGTCCACTTTGGTAGACAGAGTTAAATTAAGTGCAATATCTAGCGTTTTCTCTCCCTTATGACCCACTTTGAAGTTGTTTCAGTTTTAAAAAAAAGTAAAGGGAAAATACACTTGAATTAACCCCCTGGTAAATCCTCTCTGACCATGAAAAAGGATGTCAGGAGCTTTGCTATCACGCAGAATGCATTGGAAAGTGGTTTGTTGCAAATGCAGTTAGGTTAAAATTTAGCATGTTAATTATTTGGTCTCTTATGATCCATTTAAATTTAAGTATTACACTATCCATTTAAATTCATTTTTAGTATTTCCTGCTTTATTTTCTGTTGAGGTTTCTACTTTGTTGTTATTACCTCTCTTTAAATGTTGTTCTGTATATGAAATCCAGGATAGGTGCATCTATAGAGACAGTACTGCTTAGTGGTTCCTTGGGAGTATGGCAGGGAAGGTTGCAGAGAAATGAGGAGTCAGTAATGATGAGTACAAGAATGAAGAAAGTATTTTAAGGTTGATTGTGGTTGTGATTTTATAACTCTTCTTGATGTGATTGAACTATTATATCTTATGTAAATTATATGGCAGTAACACTAAAAAACAGCTTTATAATAAAATCAGATGGAGTCTTTTCTAATTGTAAAACCATCTGTTTAGACTATGAGATAAGCATACCTAACTCTCACTGACTTATGTCCCAAAATGTAAATTTGCCATTTATATAATGATGTGACTCTCCTCCATTTTTTTCTTAATGCCATTTCTCATCATGACCTGACCTTTACCCATGTAACCACATCAATAAGTGAGGAGTGGGTATATGTATAGCGAAAGGGTTACATAGGTTTCTTTTAGCTATCAAAGTTTTATTAATGGATTCAGGGGGGGTTTTTGCAATGAGGAATATATGATATACTGAGGAGAAAGTCTGATTTTTATCAATACATTATGTTATTTAAGATTGCTTTTGTATCTTTAATACTGTGGCATTTTGATAATTCATCTATTGTCAATGAATTTACATGAATTTTCTTATTGGACTATAAGGATGTATTTTTCCTGTATTGTCAACTCTACTTGAGTTCTATACTTTATTTAGAATGTAAGGTTGACTGATTCCCCCTGGCAAATCGGAGCACTTTGTATACATTGAATACAGACCTCTATTTTAATGTAAAAATTAGAATAGAATTATAGCAGTATCTACTAAAAAACTGCTTCTATCCAAAGTTTCGAAATTTCCTTTAAATTAAGTATACTATAGCATATACTTGAGTATAAGCTGAGGTTTTCAGCACATTTTTAATGCCATTTTTTTGTAAAATTAGGTACCTTGGCTGATATTTGGGTGGGCTTATACTCAAGTTTATATGGTATATTAAAATAACCCATGGAAAAATTATTTTAACTCGTAACTTGTGAAACATTTGAAAGTTTATTATTAATATTTGTATTGGGTAAAATCTTTCACAGATTACTATTTTAAGATCCTGAACACAACTGATCAGTTAAAGAGATTTAGTACTTTATCTTCAATTTTTTTTTAATATCTGTGAAATATAACTTCTCTTAAAACAGAGTACAGTCGTTTTGAAGCTAAAATCCACGACTTGCGGGAGCAGATGATGAACAGTAGCATCAGTTCAGGGTCAGGTTCTCTTCGGACTAGCCAGAAGCGATCGCTCTACGTCAGGTAAATTGTTTTATTTCTGTTCTGGTAATCCTGAATTATTTATACAGGCAATTTTTTTTCAGAATTTCCTCTATGAATTAAGGAGTTTTACCATAGAAAAATATACTTGAAATCAAGGAAGTAATTGCCTGTATAGTTGGTTTTCTTTCAGTGTGTCTTTTATGAATTCTATTGTTACAATTTTCCTTACAAAAGTTGCATTAGCCCTTAAATAGTTTCTGATGTTGTGGTGACCCCCAACCATAAAATTATTTTTGCTGCTATTTTGTAACTGTCATTTTGCTACTGTTATGAATTCAGTGACCCCTGTGAAAGGGGGTTATTCGATTCCCAAAGGGGTCGCGACCCACAGGTTGAGACCCACTGCCTTAAATGATGACAAAACCAGCACGAAGTAGAAATTTATATTTTTTGCTGAGTTTACAGGCTTTAATATATCATAATATCCAATACATATGAAGATGCTTCAAAAAATTTTTTGAAAAACTTTCATTATCTCTCAATTCCATTTTTCCATGAGCTTTTTGAAGTCCTCTTTTACCTATGTTTTTCTAATAAAATGTCTATTTAAAAATATTTAACTACATAACAATTTCCAAACAGCTGAGAAAGCTTGTGTAAATGATAATTTAAAATATAAATATCCTCAAATAATACCTATTCAGAAAGTTTCTACATAAATATGTTGGATACTTTGGAGAAGATAATGCTATCCTCTATTTCCTATTTTTAAATTCATGTTGCCACTTTAATAATTCAGAGCACCAGCTTTAAAGAAGACTGTCTGTATGGCCTCCGGGTCAAGGTCCTTGTGTCCTTTCAACATCTGTAGGTTTGACATTCCATGAAGATCTCCATGTGTCTTTGGCATCCATTTTCCTGAGTTTAGAAGGATCAAACAATGTGCCCCACCACTACTTTTTTTTGTTGGTAGTAGTTAATAATCCGTCTCATCTCTGCTTGCTTGTTTAATCTGTTTTATATCTTAAAGACATTGATTGAATATATTGTAACCCTGTACATTGTATTCTGCTTCATTAGTATAATCCTTTAATCCTGCCAAATGCACAACATAGAAGTGTCTTTAACACAGGGTAATTACACTAGATCATAAAATGGAGGACAATCACATAATACTGAGAACCATGGCATAGCCAAGCTTACACCGATTTTGAAGGGTGGGCAAGGTGCACAATTCAATCTGTGTTGTTTTTGTTCTGTGCCAGCAAGTTGGTTCTGACTCATAGCAAAGAAAGAAATGCTACCCAGTCCCACGCCATGCTCAGTTGTTATATTTTAGCCCATTGCTATAGCCACTGTGTCAGTTCCTCTTATGGAGGCTCATGCTTCTTTCACCCACTCTGTACTTAAAATCACTGATCCTCTATTGTACCCAACTTGATGTCCAAAAGCTGTTCTCGTATGAACAAGTCAGAGTGAAACAAAGTCTTGCCATCTTCCCTTCTAAAAGGCCTTCTGGCTGTACTTCCACCAAGGCAGATTTCTTTCGTTCTCTTGGCAGTTCACGGTACTTTGAATGTTCTTCACCAAGCCTACAATTCAAATGCAGTGATTTTACTTCCATCTTCCTTATTCATTGTCGAATTTCTACATGCGTATGAGGTGATTGAAAATAATAAGTGCTTGAATCAGGTGCACCTTCGTCTTTTTTGGGGGGGCGGGGGGTGGAGCATCACTGCCTCTGGTGGTCGTGGGCATTACCCAGTGCCGCTCCTGAGAGTCGCCGCTGGATTTGAACTGCCAAGCCCGCAGGCCGCAGTCCTGCACTCAACCACTTACGCCACTGGGGCTCAGCCACACCTTAGTCTTTAAAATAGCATTTTACTCTTAAAGACTCTAAAGAGTTCTTGTACAGCAGATTTGCCTGATGTAATACAGCATTTGATTTCTTGATGGCTATTTGTACAAGCATTGATTGTGAATCCAAACAAAGTAAAATCTTTGACAACTCCAATCTTTTCTTCATATATTGTTATGCTATATAATAACATATTATTATGCAGCATATATTATTATATGGGCATAATAAGTGAAGATTTGGGTTTTCTTTATATTGAGTACCCTGAGCCTCCATTCTGAAGGCTCTAGTCCATGAGTCTTCTTGACTTTCATCAAGCAAGGTTATGTTATTTGAATATTGTAGGTTGTTGGTAATCCTTCTTCTAAGTTTCTGTTATTTCTCAGCATTATCTTCCATCTAGGTCTAGAAACTTCAAATGTGGTTTTTTCCATAATTCTTCCTCCAGAATCTATGCCCTTTAGTTTATAGCACATTAAAATATGTTACATAAGAAGCTAGTTTTATAAGGTATAGAAATGAAAATAATAAAAACCAAGCTTCCTTGGCTTCTAAATATGAAAACAAAAATAAAACAGCAGTTTGTTTTCCTGGACGGAGTCAAGTCATGTTCCTCTGAAATGTTCTTTTAAATCATTGTCCTCCCTCCTTTGAGAAAATCTATCAAGATTTATTAAGAAAATCTATCTTCTTTAAGGAATTGAGGAATTGGAGAGCCAACAAAAATATATAGACGAAAATGTTCTGAAATTAATTACTCTTCAAATGATTGAATGATTTAAAAAAAAAAACCTTGGAAATCACAAAATACAGTTACCATACATTCTGCACTGCCCTCTGCCTTAAATTGAACATGCCCAGCAAATCTCAATGAAAGCCACTGTTTTGATTGGACTCTTTAATTTTGGAGGCATGCTAATGAGAATAATACAAGTGTAGTACTGTGAGAGTTTGCGACTATCCATGGATGACAGTGACATATTTAAGCATGCTTGGTTTGGAATTTGTGCATGTATGAACTGAAATCCTCATAGCTATACATTTTGACTTGCCTTTAAATATAATAAATACATTTAGAGCATAAGGAAGTGTGCAGGTTTTTAAAATTCATTCTTGATACTTACATTTTAAATTTTCATAGTGTTAATATTCAATTACCTTTCATATTATTTGTAATTTATCAAAGACTTCAAAAGGCATAAAAATTGAAACATTAGATTGTATTTGGTTTTCTACTTTTGATGAGTTACCTTCATTTTTTAAATTTTATGTTTAAAGACGTAAATACTTGATCTTTTAAAGTCCAATCAACAGATTTATAAAAAATATTATTCACCTTTCAGCAACTCAGTTTTAGTCTCCAATTTCCTAGCTGTTTTCCCTTGTCATTTTTTCTAGATTTCTAGTTTATCATCTTTGGTTGTTTTCACCACTATGGTAAATGAGAACTCGTCTCTGTCATGTCAGTCTGCGCCTTTTGCGTGTTTACCTCTCAAACATTACTCTATCACTGGTTTTAAAATCAAATTAATAGTCTTTAAAGTTATGTAAATGTGTCATATTAGTACTCAGTCAATGACCATACTTTTTTCCTTCTGCAACACATTAGTTTTCCTAGACTTGAGAGTCACATTTTCATTTAATTTTTCATGTGCCTATTACTGTTACCTTCGTTCATCTTCCAGTAGCTTATACAGGGTTTTTTACATAGTGAACCATGATCAAAAATATAGTCTATGACATTACATAATCCATTACTTCAGTTTTGTTTTGTTTTTCCATTTTTCTACTCAAGACTGGATTGGTTGCTCTCTAGGCTTGTTGAATAGCTCTCACATTGGACTTTTTTTTTTTTTGCTACTTATTCATTCCCCTTAATGCTTGGCATATTAGTCCATTTCCTAGCTATCACCTATGAAGCTTTTTTGTTTGCTTTCATTTTTCTACAGCATAATCTGTGGATTTCTGAGAAAAGGAGGTTGGGAGGCACTTTTTAGCCTTATAATATTGGAGAATAAGTTTCTGCCTTCTGCTTGGTGGGGAAATAAGTGTGATATATGGTACAACTTAAGTTGGGAGTTGTTTTTCTTTGCTTCTATTCTTGCCCTCAATAATATAGTGTTAGTACTTACTCAAAAATTTAATATATTTATTTTGGGGGGAGGGGCATCACTGCCTTCTGGTGGGAGTGAGAGGCCCAACCTGGCTCGTGGAGAGCTACTGCTGGATTTGAACGGCCAAGCCAGTGGGCAGCAATCCCACACTCAACCACTACACCACCGGGGCTCAGCCCAAAAATTTAATTTATGGTAAAAAAGTATTAAAAGTTCATTTTTCTCCTTTCTGAATTTCTCTTGCCTTTTATCTTGTCATCTTTGTCTCTTTGCCATAGCTACTTCATTGCCTTTTCAAATATATAATAAATGACCAACTATGTCAATAGTTGAATTATAATTTTCCAACAGAAAGGAAATTTACTTAGAATTCAAAATTTACTAGTTGAACAGATAAAGTGGTTTATATCACTTTAAATCTTTTTTCAACTGTAGAATTCTTTCTTCAAGTAAAGCTACATTTTAATATATATTTAAATGAGCCTTCTCACTTTTGATTCATACTTCCTTTGCACCATTAGTGTGTACTGTAAGGAATTTAAACAAAAAGATTTGAAGACCACTAGAATTATTTTATTTGGTTCTCAAATAATTTCACTTCTCCTCTGTTTCACTTTAAGACAATGTATTAGGCTAGGTTGCTAGAGAAACAAAACCAGTGACACTTCTCTATGTATTAGAAAGAACTTTATATCTATTTTCTTTCTAGAAGGCATCCCAAGTTAGTCCCACTCAAGTCCATGGGCCAAGTCCAGGCTCACATAACTGGATGTCGATGATGTAGAGTTGTGAACCAGGGAAATGGTAAGCCAGTGAAGCAGGTTAAACCCAGTTAGTGGGAACACGGCAGCCTTCCAGAGCTCCAGGTAACTTCCAGAGACCATGGTCCACCTGAGATCACCCTTAGCGGCAGGCAGAGTCCCAGCCTACAGGAATGTGAAGGGAGGAAATGAAGACGTTCTCGCTGCCTTGCTTTTCTTTTTTTAATCGTTTTGTTGGGGGCTCATACAATTCTTATCACAGTATATCCATTCATCCAAAGTACATACATACATCTAGGACATTTGTTGATTGATAAATTATTACTATTTTGTCGTATCTTAACACTGTCTGATGTCTCCCTTCACCCACTTTACTGTTGTCTATCCTCCAGGGAGGGGATTACATGTAGAGCCTTGTAATCGATTTCCCCTTTCTACCCCACCTTCCCCCCTCCCTCCCAGTGTCACCACTCTCACCACTGGTCCTGAAGGGATCATCTGTCCCGATTCCCTGTGTTCCCAGTTCCTATCTGTACCAGTGTACCTCCTCTGGTCTAGCCAGATTTGTTAGGTAGAATTGAGATCATGATAGTCGGGGGGAGGGAGCATTTAAGAACTAGAGGAAAGTTGTATGTTTCATCGTTGTTGCACTGCACCCTGACTGGCTCTTCTTCTCCCCAAACCCTTTTATAAGAAAATGTCCAGTTGCCTACAGAAAGGGCTTTGGATCCCCACAGTCTGCACTTCCCATCATTGACAATGATAATGATTTTTTTGTACCTGATTCCTTTGACACCCCATGATCACACAGGCACGTGTGCTTCTTCCATGTGACCTTTGTTGCTTCTGAGCTAGATGGCTAATCAAAAGATAAAGCGTCTGCGGTCTTAAAGGCTTGAAAGTAAGCAAGTGGCCATCCAGCTCACTGTTTTTCTCATGGTAAAGGCCATACCCCAAAGAGGTTGAACTCCTTGCACTTTTGCACAGGGGCAGGTTGACATAAAATCAAACTGTTTCACAGAGATAGACTCTTAAATGGTGAGTAACATGAGAAGAAGTATGATTTGTATCTTGATTGCTAGTTACTGTGTTAGAAGACTGATAAAACTTCGAGGAGTTTTTCCTATACTATAAAGAGCCTTTATGAACTGAAGAATAATTTGACTTGTTTAAGTAGTATATCTTAATTGCTGAAACAATATTCTATTTTTAACAAATTTTAAAGTATTCTAAACAGCAATCATGATATTACATTCATATAGAATCATTATTCTGAAATGATTGATGGCTGATAAAAGTCAGCTATACTTGGTTTTCATCATGATTGCCTCTGAAAATTCTATTAAGTCTACTTTTGTGAACAAATGGAGAAAAATAATTAGCTGGTGGACAATTAAATTAGATTTACCAGGGAGTTTGTTTTCCCATGTATAGCTAGTCACAGCAAAGAGAAATGTTTCTCTTATTTTCATTTTTTATGTATTTTATAGCATCTATCTAGGTTTCTAAGTAAATTGCCATTATATTGTTGTCTTAAACATGAAGCAATAAGGTCATAATAATCCAGTAACAAAAATACTAAGCTACTTTTGATACTTTTTGTCTCATTCTCCTCTTGTATACAGTACGAAATTGAACCTAGTATTACTTTGCCTACTATTTTAGCTTAATAATCTGTATTTTATATGTCTAGAGTCTTATCTTTACTTAATATCAGCTAATGCCATTGTAAATAATAATTAAAGATTTTTGTTCTTCTGACTCTAGAGCCCTTTTTGATTATGACAAGACTAAAGACAGTGGACTTCCCAGTCAAGGATTGAACTTCAAATTTGGAGACATCCTCCATGTTATTAATGCTTCTGATGATGAATGGTGGCAAGCCAGGCAGGTTACATCAGAGGGAGAGAGTGATGAAGTTGGAGTGATTCCCAGCAAACGAAGGTAAATTGCTCTTCTATGAGTCCTGATACATAGCAGTTACCTATAAAGAGTTAAAATATCAAACTCACACGCAGTTCCACCCTGTTGTTTATAGGATTGTTTGTTTTTTTTGTTTTGGGGGCACCACTGCCCTCTGGTGGTCGTGGGCGCTACCCAGCGCTGCTCCTGAGAACCGCCGCTGACTTTGAACCGCCAAGCCCACGAGCCGCAGTCCCGCACTCAACCACTTACACCACCGGGGCTCAGCCCTGTTTATAGGATTGTTACAGACATTTCCTTCTGTGTCCATAAAGTCAGGTTGCCGTGAATCAGGAACTAATCTCACAGCTGCTAACAACCCCCAAGGTTCATATTAAAATTGTAAGGTTATGATTATGGTTGTGGAAGAAAGATGAATCTTTCAAATCCCTTAAAATGTTACCGTTTCAAATAATAATTTAAGGCTGAGCCCCGGTGGCATAGTGGTTGTGCACGGGACTGCGGCCCACTGGGATGGAGATTCAATTTTGGCTCCCAGGAGCAAAGGCTGGGCCTCCTACTCCCACCACCAGGGCAGTGATGCCTAAAAAAAAAAAAAAAAGATCAAATAATAATTTATAAATTATAAAGGGTTCATGAGGGAGAGGGGAGCAGAGAGGGAGGGGAAAAAAGAGTTGATATCAAGGACTTAAGTAGAAGCAAATGTTTTGAGAATGATGAGAGCACAACAGATGAACACTTGTGCTTGACATACAATGGATGGATGTATGGACTGAAAAGAAATATATGAGACTCCAATAAAATGATTTTTTAAAAGTTACAGTTACAGTTAAAGTTACAGTTTCAGAAACCCACTTAGACACCTTTGCCCTGTCCTGTAGGGGTGCCATGAGTCGGAATTGACTCAATAACAGTGTGTTGTGTGGTTGGTTAGTGTATTATTATTGATTAGATCCAGATAATTATCTGTATCCTATTTGGATAGCAAATCTTTAAATACTGCAGTCCTCAGTATATTATCTTGTCTGGAATAGAACATGACCCCTATTGGTGCAGTGATGTACATCTAGCTAGTGATGTATGGACTTCTAGCTACAAGGGGAAAAAACAATAGAACATGGGCCACTTGAAAATTCAGAAAGGCTTCTTATTTAGTCCATAAGACACCCCACATCTTAAATATCCGCGCTCCTAAAAATCACTTTCTCACTTGAACCGTTATATCTTATATGAACCATCATATATTTGTATATCTGCAACATCTGAGAAATGCTGCTGGTTTTTAAGTCACATAACTATTAATTAAAGATCATGATTAGAAAACATAGAGTTACTTTGAGTTATAAATGTCTACTCACTAAACATTAGGTTTATGATTTCCTCAATAAGTGTGTAGGCAAAGTTACATGTTATTTATATCATGAGGCCCCAGAATTGCTCTTGAGCAGTGAAAATTTTCAACTGTAAATCCATGAATGCGAATGTAGGGGTGACCTCCAACTTCCTCTGACTTGACAAGAGATGTGTAGTAGAATCACCATCATCTATATCAACCTCCTGAGACTGATTGCAATGAGGGAGAATCAGACGTGCTACGACCTGTCAACCTTTCTTCAATTATGACTGAATCCTATGTTCCATAACACTCACGACTTCTATGCTGGGTTTGAAAAGTCATTGCAGTGATCATACAGAGCTCATGAACATACTCACAAGAGTTCATTGGGAAATAAGTTAAAATTCAGGATCAGGAGAAACTGTGGATACAGTTCTTGCGTCAACATAGCATCTTCTCAGTCACGCACACAGGTAGGCCTCTCCCTGAGCTGAGCCCAGGCCTCTCATCCCCTTAGACTAGACTTAGAGCAAGCCCAGCCTGTGCTCTGCTCAAGCAAGTGGTAAAGAGCTCCTGAGCCCTGCCAATTCACCAATAAATCTTGTGGGGTTAGCTCTCATTCTGTGGTCTGCAAACTTAGTTTTTCATCTACCTAGAAGCAGCCTACTTCACCAGCAAGCCTCTTGGCAGACATAACATAACTTCCCCAATCCATGGGCCGGGAAGCCCTCGGCTCTATTTTACGCCAATCTGGTTCTGCTACCCCTGCTGCCAGTATTTTTCTGATGCTATTTCTCATGCCATTATATCCCTGATGCTCCTGTGTCACAACTCTATTTCCTGGGCCTCTTAAGTTCTCAGTAGAGTCCTAGTTTTAAAGGACACACATGAGCTCTGTGATGGCTCATTTTCTACTTACTGGAATGGCAAAACTGATAATCCCCTTGTTAAAAGAGTTCCATGCACCTATTTATATGATCCCACAACATACCACACACATTATTTGCATTATTAGCAAACTGTCCAGTTCCCTTGGGGGACCACAAGCACCACATTTGCATAGTCCCACCCAGTTATTTGGCTAGAGCAATAAATACTATGGCCAGAACGATCATGTTAAATAATTCACTATTTTACTATATTAAAGTTAGTGTTACAGTATTAAAATTGGTGTTACAGTCCACATGAAACATTTGTTTCACAATAGTTTTGTTTGCTTGTGTGAATGAAAAAAATGAACGTAGTATAGAAAACAAAGGATCAAAAGACTATGGGGGGGACGTTGACTTAATAGTTACCTTAGTCAATTGCAATGCATGGTAACTACATTTGTGTCGGAGTAGAAGTGTGCTCTGGATGGCTTTCAGTGACTGCATTGTTTTAGAAATGTTCAGACCTTTTTCCCAAGGTACCTCCTCTGGGTGAGCCTAAACCTTCAGTGTTTAGTTCATGGCCAAGCAGGTTAACCATTTGCATCAGGGTGCCATAAACCAGATCACCAACTCTATTTTTGTTGTTGTTGTTTTCCCCCCACCCCACCCCCACCAACTCTTTTTTTTTTCCTTTAAAAGAAGTTATTTTGTACCTACTATACCAGACTGTCAATTCAAACATAGAACTTCCTAAATAAGATACACTACCACTTAGGTTTTCAAACATTATTTAACTGTTACTTTCATAACTTGACAATGAATTCATGAGACAACTTGCAAGCAACTTTTTTTAAACAAAGAACACTTGTAAGCAGACGTTCACTGTCCCGAATGGTTTATTAGACATGAGCTTTACAAACTTGACACAGACTAGCGGTAACGGTGGAGCGGCAGGGTGTTGCGCCTTCTCCAAGCAGCGCGGCGGGAACCACCAATCGTGTGGTGGAACTTGTGGCCCTTTCCTAGGCCTGGGCTCTGGCGCCCTGCATCAGCCCCTGCATCTCTCTGTGCTCGTGGACTGGCTTAGTGATCCACTGTCAGGATTTCTTCTGATAGCTTTATGGAATGGATCAATGAGGATAACTTTGAAAAATTTGTATGCCCCCACCAACTCTTAAACAACAAAAATACTTTGAAATTTTCATTCTATAATTATTTAATTATAAAACTAGTTGATAGTTGTAAATTGGAGTTAGGCTTAACTTTTCTTCTTTCCCCACCTTTTTTATTTTTAAAACTTAAAGGTTAAAAAAAAATTTAAAGGTATATAGAAAAATAACAAAAGATTAGCAAGAATAGTGCCACCCATATAACCTTCACCTGATTTCAACAGTTGTTAACATTTTGCCTATTTGCTTTCTTAAGAGCTTAATTTTTAGTATATGGGGATCTACCTTATAAACTCAAGTATAAGCCGACCCAGGTATCAGCTGAGGTACTTAATTTTACCACAAAAACGGCATTAAAAATGTACTGGAAAACTTGACGTATACACAAGTTTATATGGTATTTTTTCCTTGCTACATGAGTGATTTTTGTTTTGTTTTTAGGAACAAAAAGAAAATTGGATATTACTAAACTCATACATAATTTCAGTATATGTGGAATTAATTGTATATATAAAAGCACACATAAGGGGACTTTAAAAATGTTGTGGGAAAAATGGGGTTAAAAGAACCTGGATTTTGCTGAGCCCCGGTGGTGTAGTGGTTGTGCACAGGACTGCGGCCCACTGGGTTGGAGGTTCAATTCCAACTGCCAGGAGCAAAGGCTGGGCCTCCTACTCCCACCACCTGAGGGCAGTGATGCCTAAAAATTAAAAATTTAAAAATTAAAAATCTGGATTTTTTCCTCTCATTCTTTCATGCTTCCTCCCCGCCCACTGTCATGACCCCAATTCTACCTTACAAATCCAGCTAGATTGGAGCATATACAGTGGTACAGATAAGAGCTCTTGGCACACTGAATCCAGGACAGATCAGCTCCTCTGGGACAATCATGGGAACAGCGATACCATGAGGATAGAGTGGGTCATTGCTGTTTGCAATGATCAGTGAAGTACCTCCTTCCTACCCCTCCCAGGGGGATGAACATCAGAATGGTGTAAGATAGGAAGGGAGATAGCAGATGGTGTAAGGTAGGAAGGTAATAATTTTATCAAGGGTTCACAAGGGTGGGAAGCTTAGGGAGGGACAAAAAGAGGAGCTGATATCAAACGCTTAAGAAAATGGTTTGAAATTGATGATGGGAACATATGTATAAATGTGATTGATACAATTAATGTATAGATTTTTATGAGAGCTGTAAAAAACCCCAATAAAGCCATTATTTAAATAAATAAGACACTGGAATTTTTCCTTAAAATTTTTCAAGTTTCCTTGTACATTATTATTATTATTGTCATTATTATTATTGAACCCTATATTTCATTTCTCAAAAATGCTATTTAATTTTCAGGTGCAAACTTAATTGGTTCCTAAAGGTGTTAGAATGCGAAATGTTCAATGTAAGGTATTAGTTCTGGTCATTTTTGATAAGACCTCTATATATGTTTGATAAAATTTAAAAAGTTATCTGCACTTTGACAGGGTTGAGAAGAAAGAAAGAGCCCGGTTAAAAACAGTGAAATTCAATTCTAAAACAAGAGGAGATAAAGGGGGGGTGAGTATATAAAATCTCTTACCTGGAAATTAATGGTTGGGTACAAAATGTTTTTTCAGAGCTCTTGGTTGAAACATTATTGAAGTGAGGATTTTCATAAATTTACTTAAAACAACTCTTGATGCCTTGCAATAACAGACATTTATAAACAGTTTAAAGCACCTACTTCACAGATCTTTGCAAATTATCAAAATAGCCATTTGATATATTCCTAGTTACCTATTTTTGGTCAGGGTTACTTTTGTAATCAGTTAATTCCATCTTTATTCAGATATTCAGTTTTTAATCATCATAGTTCATTTAATAATGAATTTTCTGAAAAAATAGCCCCCAAAAGTTACCTAATTCCTAACATCTTTAATTCATTGCAAGTGAATTCATGAAAATTTTCTTTATGCTTTATATAATTTGTTATGTACAAGTTTAAAATTATTAAATCAGTATACATTTTTATTTGGAGGAGAGTAGGGAAAAGGGCAGTTGAGAGAAGCAAGTGTATAAATTGTCAAGAAATATATCAAAATTTGGGCTGAGCCCCAGTGGCGTAGTGGTTGTGCGCGGGACTGTGGCCCACGGGGACGGAGGTTCAATTCCAGCAGTGGGGCTGAGCCTCCTACTCCCACCACCAGAGAGCAGTGATGCCCCAAAAAAAAGAAAGAAATATATCAAAATTCTTTTCATGTATATTTTAGATATGTGTTGGTTTTAAATTAAATTGTCATGGATCTAAAATTTGTGAAGTGTCAGTAGACAAAAAAGATAGTACAGTGTTTCATGTTATACCATTCTAGTTAGCCTGAATTTACTGCAATAGAATATTTTAGCAATAAGCATACATAGAGACCTGAAAATATATTTTGTTGAAATGCTATTCACAGTTATGGTTTTTGTTTGGAGGAGTATATTTTTATTACAAGTCTCAGTCACATTAACTTGGCAAATTAACTCTACCTTTTGTACATTTCTGATATCACAAAATAAATTAAAGCCTTAGAATCTGAATGCTAAAAGTAAGATGCTGGATCAGAGAAATTAAGTCAGAGTAATGAATTTCTATAATATATTCAAGTTATTTTAAATTATTTCATTTTAAAATACTTGTAGATTTTCAAAAATTGATAACATATAGTATTTAAAGCAGAATATTGATTGGTGAAATAATTCCAAGTTAAATGCTCAGAATTTAGAACATGTACATTGCTTCTTGTGCTTGTTTTATGTAGGCCTTTAAAAATAATGGAGCAAACTAGAACTGTCAATTGAAAAGGTTGCATGTCATAACTTTTCTTTAATACCTAAGAAGTTAACTGAATTAACGACATATTTAAATCTTAGTCTTGATTTTTGACTGTAACCAACTATTTATACAGTCACTGTGTTCTAACACAGCACCCAAAGTATGCATGAAACTCAGTGGGGTACAAATACGCTTGCCATTGATACAGGACTGCATTTCTTTCTGAAATACCCGTTCCCTCTCCTTTTCTTTATCTGGTAGTTTGTGGACTTGACTTCTACTGCAAACTTACATTTCATTTTCTCATTAATTTTTAACATTTGACTACTTTGAAATGCTAAAATGAACTTATATTTTTTGATATTTAATCTTTGTATCATGAATTTGTGATTAATTATCAGTATATTTATTGCACTGTGTCTGACTTGCAATACTGCATTATGACAAGAAGTAATTAAATATACATTTGGGGTTGCTGTTTTTAATATATTGAGAAACTGAAGGTAGCATGGCTCCTCAGTTTGTGTGTTTTTAATGTAGTTGCTTTTGCTAATTTCACTTTCAATAAATTCTTCACCTAAAGATGTTAAGTATTAAACAACTAATACATTTCTTAACTAACACGCAGTTTTTTCTGTCGCTCCTACATTATGATATCTTTATGGTATCTCATTTTGGCTAACTTCAAAGATCTCAAAACTCAAAACATTTAAAACTTTGTTTCTTTTGGTTGTTTGGTGTGAAACTGACTCTGACCACTTACATGCAGTAGGAGGCGTAACTATCTCTTATAAAAAGTAACAATTTTATCTGGTATTATCATAGAATTAAAAAAATAGTAATCATCATGAATACAAAGATTCAGTTCATTCCTAAAGTAGATTACCATAACTTTTTCTCTAAAGAAACTCATATTCTTCTCTTTGCACTTACTAAAATTTGGGTTCAGGCAAAATTTTCTATTGAAATAATGCTACTTGACATTTTATAAATAATCATATGTCTAAATTTCGCCACCTTTTTTTTTCCCCCATCAACTGAATTTTGTAATTTTGCTTGGAGTTCTTGTTTATCTAGTTCCCTAATGCCTTAAAATTTTAAGGTAGAAAGCAAGACTTCTTTCTGCTTAGCTACTGAACTATAAATTTTTTAATCCTGAATTATTGCTATGAAAAAGTAAAAATAGATTTAATTTGTATTAAAGAGCTTATAGCCAAAATAAAATAAAATCATTGAATTTGAACTTAAAGTCAACTAGGATCACATGCTTTACAATATGGGTATGCATAAGATATACTGTATGATATATTTTGTTTCAAAATAGTAATAATATGATGTGAATAAATGAAAGAAATCAGATCAAATTGCTTTTATGTCATTTCCTCATCCAGAAAAAAAAATTTCCCAGTGTTACTGGCAGGTCAGATTCAAGACTTAAGTCCTTTTAACAAAAAAGAATTACAGTGGAAGCTATTCTCTTGTATAGCTTCATCTTTCTTTGTGTTACATATTCTTAAATCTGTGTATACACAAATTGGACACAATCAAAGGGGGAGTAACTTGTCTGCAATATCTGTGCAGTTAAGGAACATCAAATCGATTGTTCATCTCCTACAGCAATTATTGTAAACTATTAGAATCTGCCTTTGATTTCCATGAACATCAAACTCTTTATTCTTAACCTAGAGAAATGGTACCATTGGATGCAAAGCTCCAAAACCGAACACGCTGCTCTCAAGTCAAGTCAATTCTGACTCATATTGATCCTACAGGGCAGAGTAGAACTGCCCCTGGGTTTCTGAAGCTTTAAATCTATGGGAGCAGAAAGCCTTATCTTTGTCTCCTAGAGTAGCTGGTGGTTTTGAAGTGCAGACCTTTTGGTTAGCTGCTTAATGCATAATGTATTACACCACCAGGGCTCCTTAATGGATGGCTACAAGGAGATGGCTATATAAAGCACAAAAACAAAGTGGCACTGAAAGACAAATTATTCAGTTGTGGTCACATTCAGGTTGTCTGGGAAAGTTCTGACTTCTGTTTCTTAGCTTAGATAGCATTGATCAGTCCGTTGCTGAACTCCCAGTTTTCCGTTTTCTGATTTAAACTATAAACATGCAGTTATCTTTTTTTTCATGAATCAGATTTTTAAATACTCAGCACTGGATAGTTTCCTCATAATTGTGTTGATTTATTTATTAATGGTGGCCTTTTGCTAATCTGTTAGACCCACACGCAAAATAAAAAGAATTGTGTAAATCCAATGAAAAGGAAGATTGCTACTCAGTGTATAAAATAAATTTTGAACAGCTGGATAAACATGTAAAATAGATTTTCCTTTCAAATCCAGCAGCAGCTCTCCAGGAGCAAGGCTGGGCTTCCTATTCCCACCAGGGCAGTGATACCACCACCACCACCACCCCCCCAAAGGAGAAAAAAAAAAAAAAAAAAGCTTTTCCTATAGAGTACCTGATCTTGGTATGGTTAGGCACTGGACTTCTAACCAGAAAATTGCTACAGCCACTCTTCAAGATGAAGACTGGACTGTCTCCTACTGAAAAGAATTAACAATCTCTAAAGCCCATGGGGCAGTTCTAGCCTATCCCACAGGGTCACTTGGTGTCAGTATACACTTGATGGCAATGAGTATAGAATACTTCATACCTAAATATTTTTCTAGAAAAATACAAAGAAGTAGAAATAGATGTTACCATGGTATGTGCATTGCAGTAATTACAAATCGTATTTACCTGCATACATAGACCTTTTTGTCAAGTAGCATACTCTTTAACAATGTAAATATTTTCCATTGTGAAATGTTAGAGAAGTTTATACAAAAGTGAAAAATTCACTTTACACAAGATTAAAGTAAAATTCACATGTATAAACTGCACACTGTGGTCACAGGAGTCAGCTTCCACAGAGCTGCTAGGCTGGGCCTTTGTATACAAAGACAGTAGACATCCCTTTGTTTTGCCCCTCCTTCTCTTCTTCAGCAGTCATTCAATGACAAGCGTAAAAAGAACCTCTTTACCCGAAAATTTCCCTTCTACAAGAACAAGGACCAGAGTGAGCAGGAAACAAGTGATGCTGACCGTAAGTATGTGGATCCAGTGATGCATAGTGAAAATGAATGTAGAGGGACCTACTGCCCTGCAGTTGGTTGTTACCATGGAGACAGTTTCAAGAGCTGCAACAGGTTATGAGTCTCTTAACAAGGGATAACTTGAAAGGCATCAATTAATTTGTATGACACTCTTAACTATTTCTCGCACCTTAGAAATTCTTATGGTAGACAGTATTTTTAAGTTATGTCTTTAAAATAGAATTCTTTAACGTGAAGACTCACATGAGAAAAGATTAACTTACCCTCTCAAGAAATATTTTAGAGAGTAAAGACATCGACACCTGAGAAACTACTTATAATTTCTAGGTGTAGCCTTGCCAGTCTTTGATACTCAATCATCTGGAATCATTCTATTATGTCCTTTTTTTTTTTTCACTTTGTGTAGACAATCTGAATTTACTCTAAAATAGCAAGAAATAGTTTCAAAGTTTGCTTTTATACCATAATCAACCTCTACAATAACAAACTTATTCTTATGATAGATTACATTACCTACTAGCTTATTTTGAACTTTCAGAAATTTACAAAAACACTCTTAAGATATGTGCACCTGTAATGGTTTTGGAACTGTCTCCTATTGTAGCAACAATTTTATATATTACTGACAATTATTTTCTTTGATTATCTTTTTATTGCTTGCTCTCTGGGGACTACTCTCTACAGGAGATCCCTGACGACATGGGATCAAAAGGCCTGAGTAAGTGATCAAAATACTCCCAAGTTATTTTTCAACCTACATTTTTCAGACACATTTTGAAATTCATAGTAGTGCTCCTCTGTGATGAGAAGGTGTCTGATTTAGATTGCTTTTAGACTTTTTATGTTAATAACATGCTTGGGATTTTTGTTTCTGTAGTGCACACCTTTTGTTTTCCTTTTCCATTTTTCACATGTCACATAAAATTTTCATAATCACATTTTCATTTTTGTAATTTTTATTACTTTTACTTTAACCAGGAATATTTTTAATATAAAAAGTTTAAGTGGTCTTTTTAAAATAGTACTATATGCATGCCAAAAATGTTCATTTGGGAAATGTGACATTTATATGATAACACACATATGTACACACACGTATATAGTACAGCAATAAAATAGTGTGGTGCCTTGTTGACATATAGAAAATATGCATCCTTACAGTTTTATGTCCATCCCAGTTTTGTTATTGTTAAATTACATTAATTCTGTATTAGCAAAGTACTGCTGTAATGGGAAATTAGGAAGCATATCAGATCAAAAATTCTAGTAGCAATCTATTTAAGGGAAGAAAATGTTTTTCTCTTAAGGAGATTATAGATTATAAGACAAATGGTAAGAAATATTTTGTTTAAAAAAAAGAAATATCGGACTGAGCCTCAGTGGCATAAGTGATTGAGTGCGGGACTGCGGCCCGCGGGGTTGGCAGTTCAAATCCTTCGGTCACTCTCAGGAACAGCACTAGGTAGTGCCCACGACCATCAGAGGCAGTGATGCCCCCCAAACACACACACACACACACACACACACACACACACACACACACAAAAGAAATATCGGCTGAGCCCCGGTGGCGTAGTGGTTGTGTGTGGGACTGCGGCCCACAGAGTCGGCGGTTCAAATCCAGCAGCAACTCTCCGGGAGCAAAGCTGGGCTTCCTACTCCCACCAGGACAGTGATGCCACAAAGAAAGAAAGAAAGAAATAATCTTGTATTTTTTTCCCTTAATCACAATAACTGGTTTTTATTTTTTTCATATTTAATTTTCCATTTTGTATATGATAATCATGTAAGACTTGGTCCAGAGGAGGCATACAAAAAATGTTAACATATGTGAATGAAGCAAAACGTCATTTAGTTAACAATATTTTAAATTTGAGTACTTTCCAGTTACTCAGATATGTGACCCCTTACCAAATATGTTGGCTGAAATAATAAGGAATTTTTACTAGGTTATTTCAGGTGGCCATGACTCATAGAAGCCATCTTGTTCAGCTAAACTTTTTTCTGAATATTGTTTTCTATTTTGATTTCATACATTTTAAGAACATTTCTTTGTAACTTAAAGGTCATTAACTGTAATATTTTCCTAACTTTCTGCAGAAAGTTTGATCTAAATGTAGATACTTGACTCCTATTTCAACTTCAAGGATGAAGAGTTTGAAGTCAATGTGTGCTCTATGTCAAATCATTTTTGTTAGATACACTTCGTTATTTTTGCATGTGCTTTTAGGATTTGATGTAGATCACTACCCATTACTGGTGATGCCCTTTTTTTATCTCTTATATTTGGGGGAAATATCAGTGTTTTCTTTAAAAATAAAAAAATTTTAGCAGATTTTTAATGCTATAGAATTCGTTTTGAGATTGATAACTTGGTTGCATGGATCAGCAAATGGAGCTAAAATTTTTATTATCAGTTGCTGAGATCTATGAAAAACTTATTTTAAAAGGAACTAAATGAAGAATTCTTATTTTATGTATAACATTTATATTGTCATGATGGATAAGTATACCTTGGACACATTATGTTCTCACCTAATTGTTTGAAAACAGAAACAATATAAGAAATTATAACCGATTACCAAACAATGCCATTCTTGTTAAGGTTTTATGGTTCTTTTTTTTTAAGGTTTTATATTTCTGAACAGTGAACTAATAACCCTTACATGATACTTATCTTTATCACCCAAGGGAGAAAAGAACCTATTCACCTCTTTACTTAATGATCAGATCAAGACTTTATTTGAAAAGTGTTGAGGGAGATAGAGAAATGTCCATTAGGACCTAATATTGGTTACAAGGAGGTTATTGTGGAAAATAGAAGATTCACAGTGGTCAAGGGGCCCATGATACTATCAAAAATGCTGAGAAAGAGGATCAAGGATTTTATTTGTAGCCTCCATTATCTCTGTTTTGTTTTGTTTTGTTTTGTGGGAGCACATCACTGCCCTCTGGTGGAAGTAGGAGGCCCAGCCTTGCTGCTGCGATTTCAACGGCCAACCCAGTGGGCCGCAGTCCTGCACACAACCACTGCGCCACCAGGGTTCAGCTCTCCATTATCTCTGTTACAAAATTCAGAATCTATTTTGTTTGTGAAATCATGTGAGTTATTCATATTTGGAAATAAATATAAACTGACAGATGCCTCGATGGCACGGTCCGATAAGCAATGGATTGCTAACTGAAAGGGAGAGAAAGATGAGACTGTCTGCTTTCTTAAAGATCAACAGCCTTGGGGCTGAGCCCCGGTGGCGTAGTGGTTGTACGCGGGACTGCGGTCCACTGGGATGGAGGTTCAATTCCTGCTCACAGGAGCAAAGGCTGGGCCTCCTACTCCCACCACCAGGGCAGTGATGCCTAAAAAAAAAGATGGACAGCCTTGGAAAGCTTGTAAAGGGTCGCTGTGAGTCAGAATCCACCCCATTGCCATCAGTTTTGGTTTTATTCTTCAAAGAGAGTCAAAATAAATAGATTGCTTTATTGACAATAAAGGAAACAATGTGATCATTGCTAGATTTTGAATAACAACTAATTAGTGTATGAAGGCATTTGGGGGAGAATGCAACTAAATTACTATTGTGGGAAAAGCAAAAAATAGAAACCTGTACTGATCTTAATAAGCAATTTCTAAAAAGCTCAAGGTTAGAGAGAATAACAAGTGAATAAAATTCCTTTATCAGAGACTAAAAAGAAATGAAGTCCTAACACGGAGTTCCAAAGTTTGTGCATGTCATTTATCAGTTTTGCAGCTTTATATTTCTTGGAGCATCTCAAACATTTTCTCAGCTACATGTTGTCAAGTGCTGTCATTGGTTCCAAATCATAGCGACCCTGTGTACACAGAACTAGACACTGCCCAATCCTATGCCACCTGTTCTTCTGTTTGAGCCCACCTATGCAGCCACTCCCTGAATACAGCTCCTCAAAGGTCTTCCTTTTTCCTTGCCCTAACCAAACTTGATAAACTTTTCCATGGACTGGTCTCTCCAAATAGCATTTCCAAAATATGTGAAATGACATCTCTTTTAAGAGTATTCTGGTTGTACTTCTTCCAAGACAGATTTGTTTTTTGGCAGTTCAATATTCTCCAACACTGATTATATCAGTTCTTTCCTGATCTTCTGTTTCATTGTCCAGCTCTCACATGCATTTGAGGCAAGTACCATTGCACATCTTTGTTGTCAAAGTAACTTTATTGCCTTTGAACACTTTAAAGAGTTCTTGCACAGCATATTTACACAATGCAGTGAATTCTTTGATCTCCTGACTGCCGCTCCCATGAGCATTGATGATGGATCCAAGCAAGACAAACACCCTTGGCAGAGGTCATCCTTTTTCGGTATGTTCTGATGTTGCCTTCTGGTCTCGTTTGAGCATTTGTGTTTTCTGTATATTGAGTTGTAATCCTTCTGGAAGGCTGTCATCCTTGGTGCTCCTTAGCCCGCACTCAGACCCTCCTCACGTTTCTGAATGTCCCAGCTTGTTAATAAGCCTTCCTCCGACTCTGATGCCACCTTCTTCTTCAGACAAGCCAGCTTCTCTGTTGATTTGCTCAATTTTGCCCACAGGATCCGTCAAGAGGAGACTTAACTTTGTTTTCTTTTAAATTTCATGCATGCCAAGTGTTTTCTGTTTCGGTTTTCTAACTCCGGGTCTTTTGTATCATCATATTTTACTTTGTCTTCTTGAGCCGCCTCTCGGCTGGTTATCATTTCTTCCCTGTGCACTAGCTACACTGCAACTCAGTGCACGTTTCAGGGTCTCTTCTGACATTCTCACTGACTTTTTCTCTTTCTTCCCTGTCTTTTTAATGTCTTTCCTCATATATAATATTCTTGATGTCACCCACAGCTCATCTGGCCTTCTGTCATGAATGTTCAATGCAGCAAGCCTGTTCTTGAGGTGCCCTCAGCATTCAGGCACTATAGACGCAGGGTCCTATTTTGGGTCTTCAGTTTCATCCTGAACTTCTATGTGAGCAGTTGATGGTCAGTTCTAAGTCAGCCTCTGGCGTGATTTTAGGTGCTGATACTCAGCTTCTGTCATAACATCCTACACAGGTAGTTGATTTAATTTTTGTGTATCCATCTGGAGAAGTCATTGGTCTTGCAGAATTCTATCATGTAATCTCCAGCTTTATTTCTATCACCAAAGCCATATTTTCCATCTACTGTCCCTTCCACTTTATTTCTAACTTTTTCATTCCAATTGCCAGTATTGACAATGTATCTTGATTACATGTTTGATCGATTTCAGACTAAAGACTTTCATAGAATTCCTCAACCATCATCATTAGCTTTTATGGTAGTTGTACAAATTTGAATAATAGTTGTATTAATTGGATCTTCGTGAAGTAGGATAGATATAATCTTATCACAAACAACCTTGTACTTCGAGATAGAACTTGAAATGTCCTTTATAACAATAGACACAATGCCATTCCTTTGATTGTTTTACTCCCAGCATAGTAAATCGTTTTGTTTTTGTTTTTTTCACTTCAAAGTGGCCAACAACAGTTCATTTTAGCTCACTAATGCCTCAAATGTCCATTTTTATGCATTTGGTTTCATTTTTGCCAATTGTCGTAGATTCTTACTTCCTGCATTCCAGGGTCTCTTTCTTCTCATTTTGAGTAGTCCTCCACCAGTAAATGAAGGTCCTGAATGCGTTACTTCCATAGACTTTCCTCTCACCGTGTCATTGATAAACTCCTGGCAGACTCCACGGCCATCAAATCGATGCTGACTCATTACAACCCTGTGCGGCAGGGTAGAACTGCCCTTGAGAGTTCTGTAACTCTTGGGAGTGGGGTAGAAAGACCCTTCTTTCTCGCTCCCGCATAGTAATTGGTGCTTTCAAACTGCTGTTCTTTCAGTTAGCATCCCAGCAAGTAACCACTGCACCCCTAGGACTCCTCTAACCTAAAACACTAGAGATTTGTTTTTGAACTTTATATAAATGGCCTAGAGTTTGGCTCTTTCACTCAGTATTTTGCCCCTGGTTTTTAAATTAGCAGTGAATATGTTTCTCACTCATCATGTGAACTTCTAGGAGTGTATTTTTGTTTGTTTGTTTGTTTTTGTTTTGGGGGCATCAAAGAAGTGTATTTTTTTATTTCTGTGATCGATGAACATTTTGACTTCCTGCTTAGAATCATTTTGAATAGTCTTACTTTGAACTTTCTTGAATGTGGATGTATATGCACATTACTATTGGAGCTATACCTAAGAAAAATGTAGTAGGTACTGCCAAATAATTCTCCAAAGTGCTTGTACATATTCCACCCATCCCCAGGATGGCTTCTAGTTGCTACATATTCTTCTCTAAACATGGTATTTCTGTTTTGTTATTTTTTCCATTTTACCCCATAAAGTTCAACAATTTTTTACTGGATCTTTGAATATTTTCTATTGTGAAGTACCTTGAAGATTTTTTTAATTATCAGGGGGAAAAAACTCATCTTGCACTTTAAACTCCCAAGTGGTGGCTGTGATGGGTGGTAATGTTCCTTCAAGTAGCAAAGTTTTACAGTAGAGGAGTTATAAAAGGAGTCTTTCAAATAACTTGAAGCATTCCTTTGTTCATTAACGATCTACTCAAGATGACTAACAGAAATCTCAGAAAATGATAGCAAAGAGATGTAGTAGCATTAATTTTTAACACCTAATATATCCAACTTTCATCCCTACAAATATTCATTTACCCAATATGATCAACTCATGGTTTTGTTTATACCCCTACCAATTTACCATTCCCTTATTGCAATAACTAATTTTTTAAAAAAATGATGTCCTTGGAGCTGAGCCCCGGTAGCATAGTGGTTGTGCACTGCGGCCCACTGGGTTGGAGGTTCAACTCCAGCAGCAAGGCTGGGCCTCCTACTCTCACCACCAAAAATAAAACAAAAAAAATTATATCCTCAATCTTACATAAATTTAAGTGCTTTTTAAAAATGTGTCATACCTACTTCTGGAAATGAAATTTTTTTTTTTGGAAATGAATTTTAAAGTAATAACTTAAAAATTAAAAAGCTAGGGGCTGAGCCTCGGTGGCGTAGTGGTTATGCACGGGACTGCGGCCCACTGGGATGGAGGTTCAATTCCAGCTCCCAGGAGCAAAGGCTGGGCCTCCTACTCCCACCACCTGAGGGCAGTGATGCCTAAAAAAAAAAAAAAATTAAAAAGCTAAATAAGACCATTGTTATGTTTGTGGTAAACATAAAGCAAACTAAAATAATTTGAATAACAAGTTAAATCATTTGAATACCAGTAGCCTTTTATACAACAATTTTAAATAAGTGTTTTGAGCTCAATGTAGAGCATGGGAAGAAATGTTTTCATCTGTATGTTTTTTAAAGCACCATTTTAACCTATTGGACAAAATGTAGCTGAGAGGAATTACTGAAACCCGATTGAGGGCCAGACATGATAATGGGACAAGAAGAAAGTAAATAGAACTAGAGGTGAGAACTAGGAGGCCAAGGACATTTTTAGAAGTCTAGATACAGGCATGAACATATGTAAATATATTTATATGTAACAATAAGGAAATAGATCAATGTACATATTTATGTTAAGTAGTAAAGTAGCAGGCAGACATTGGGCCTCTACTTAATTGCTTCCTCAATGCAAGCACACTTTGTTCTAATAGCCTGGCATTCTGTGATGCTCACCTTAACACAATCGCCGAAGACAGAATGGATGCATAAACAAATGGGAAGAAAGCTGATGGTGTCCAGCTATCAAAATATAAAGTATCTGAAGTCTTAAAGGTTTAAAGATAAAAAAAGCTGACCATCTAACTGAGAAGCAACTAAATCCATGTGGAAGAGGCACACCATCCTGTGTGATGGTGAGGTATCAAAGGGATCAGGTATCAGGCATCAAAGACCCAAAACAAAAATTATTATCATTTGTGAATGAGGGGGAGTGCAGAGTGGAGACCCAAAGCCCATCTGTAGGTAATTGGACATCCCTTACAGAAGGATCAAAGAAGAGAAGAACTAAACAGGGTGCAGTATAGCAACAAAGAAACACACAACTTTCCTCTAGTTCTTTAATGCTTCTCTCCCACCCCACCCCCGTCCCACTACCATGATTTCAGTTCTACCTTATAAATCCAGCTAGACCAGAACATGTACACAAGTACAGAAAAGAGCTGGAAACACAGGGAATCCTCAGGACCAATATTGAGAGTAGCCATACCATGAGCGGATGGTAGGACCAATCACAATGCTCGACATACAACTCCTTGCCAGGGGAGGCAGACAACAGAAAAGTGGGTGAAGGGAGACAGCAGTCAGTGTAAGACATGGCAAAATTCCTTTTATATATTAACAAGGGACCCTGAGGGAGGGAGGGTAGGGGAAATGGGCCGATATCAAGGGCCTAAGTAAAAGTGTTTTGAAAATGATGATGATGCTGAGCCCCGGTGGCGTAGTGGTTGTGCGCGGGACTGCAGCCCACTGGGATGGAGGTTCGATTCCAGCTCACAGGAGCAAAGGCTGGGCCTTCTACTCCCACCACCTGAGGGCAGTGATGCCAAAAAGAAAAAAAGAAAAAATGATGATGACAACCGTGTGCGAATGTATGTATGTTTGGATTTTGATAAGAGCTGTAAGAATGTCCAAGAAAATGACTTTTTTTAAAAAACCACCATTTTATGTACTGTCATATAGTATTCAGGTCTTATAATTTTTAAGTTACTGTTATGTCTCAAATATGGATGATAATTATTTTTAAAGTCACATGTTATCTTTACAGGTTTAAAATAACATTTTTTTACTAAGACAGCCATTTGTTGAAAAATTGTTACCATTCTCTGTGCAATTCCACAGTTGATTTTAGGAATCATGGATAAGGTAGTCAATGGAGCAAATATTTACCTTCATATTTTTTCCTTGTCTTTAAAATTATTTTTTCTTTCCATGACACAGAATATTTTAGGTTTTCTTCTCCCATGGAAAATTTTCATTTTCAGTTTCTGCAAATGAACTTACTGGTCTATTTTCAAATATAACACCATGCCAGGACTTCCTTCTCTTTAATGCATATGTGTGATCCAAATTTATAATTTCTAAAATGCTCTATCTGAACGATCATGGATTTTCATTTCACTAGGAACAAGAGAGAAGGTGAACTGTAAGACAGTGTCAAGTACCTTTAATTGCCAATCACGTATCTTTACTGCCATTACTGTTCCAGAAAGTAAACTAAATAGTACCGATTGCAGCGTCTCTTTTTAGGTTTCACAGCTACAACTGGACTAATTTAAAACCACCTTGCCCCTCTGTTCTATTCTGCATGCTATTTGTAGTATTGATTTTGTTCACAAGACATGCTGTACAAAACTGAGACATTATCCTTAATATCTTGCTAATACTTAGTCTTTTAAAACACACTTTTCAGAAAATTCAAAATGCTTTTTAGAATTCTTTGGTTAAATGTGGTTTATATTCTAATATTTTGTAATGTCAGTTTATTTTAGTTTTGATAATTTGCTTTTATCAATTTCGCTTTTTAAACTCATGACTGTTTTCCTTATTTTTTTCATTGTCCTGTAATTTCAGAGCATGTAACCTCTAATGCCAGCGATAGCGAAAGTAGTTACCGTAAGTGTTTTTTTAAGTTATTTGTTCTTTTGTGATCTTAAATTGTAATCTTTCAAAGCCAAACCATTGGGTTTGTTTTTAGTTTTTTTCTCTGATATATTCTAAAAATTAATAATGAGGTGTTTAATATCTTAAGATTAGGAAAAGTCAAAGTAACCACTTTATCTAGAAATAAAATCATATTTAACATACAAAAATTAATTTCCAGAATTTTAATGAAATACGGAGTCTTTTTTGATCCGCCCCTATTTGTGTCAGAATACATGCACATATATGTGGAAATCTTTGTAAGACTGGAATACTTAGTTACTTAGTAGGGAACCCTTGCATTTTTCCATGTTCTTTAGTGACTGTTTTAACATGAACATTAAAATATTTTTAGTAATGCTAAACTCACTTTTTTCCCCTTTTAATTTCACCAGTTCTGGTTAGAGGGAAGCCATTGTTCATAACCAGGACTTAATGAGCATAAGAAAGTGATAAAGGAGAAATTTTCAACAGCAGCTTACACGGTTATACTGATTTATTTGCCAACTGATGTTTTGTATTACACTCTTAGTATTAAATGAGCTATGCAAGCATGTGAAGTTTTTAACAGAGTTGGATGGGAGGAAGAATACATAGTTATAGCACCTTAAAAATTAAAATTGCTTTTCTAACCTTTTTTTTTACTGCTGTCTAATATGAAAGTAATCTTGATTACAGATGAGTATGGCTGTTCAAAAGGTCCATCCTGTTAATATCAGTATCAGTCTCTAATATTTTTTCATGTTGGCAATATATACTTTTAATCCTTATTTATTTGACTGCTTATTGTTATGCAAATTTCCCTTTTAGGGAAGGGGATATGAGTTTAATATCTTATATATTAAATTATATTAATCCATAAACAGAGTTTATTACAATTAAATGGCTTTTTAGACTAAAATAGAGGTGTTGAAAGTATATACTGTCATTGTCACCATTTGCATGACATTTAAAATGTGGAATATTAAGTTGCATGTTTTTACTAATATGTAAACCATGTTTTATATACAGTGATTTTTAGACTAACTTGTAAATATATGTTGAACATAATAAACTTGAAAACAAGGAATTGCACATTTAAAACAAAGAATATTTATGCCAGTACATACATTTAAGAACGCTATATAGCCATTAAATCAAAAGCAAATTTAGTGAAAATGTTGTTTCTAAAATCTTAATAATCAAGAAGATAATCTTCAAATACATTACCGTATCTGATATTGATTGCTTCCACCAAACCATTTGGATTAACAAAATGTTTCCGTTTGTTGTCTACACGTTCATTTGTATATGTGGTGTGTTTTGTTTTGTTCTGCCCAAGAACTCTTTAGTTCATTTCACGGAGTCAGTTAATAATTTATAGACATTTTTCTTTAGAATATGCTAAACTTCAAACATTTAATCTATAAGTTGTTTCAAAGCCTTGAATTTAACCTATAAAGAACTTTTAAGACCAAAGCAAAATACATGTTACTTCCATTATTTGATTGATTTTGTTGAAGGGGAAGGGTTTTGTTTTATCTAATTTTTTAGATCTAATTTTTAAATGTTTTTAAAATGATAAGGGCATGATTTTGTAGAATGGTAAATTTCTATAAGTGAAATAAAGACAATAATTTTACCTTTCCATTTATCATTTTCAATTGTACTGGTTGCCATCAAATCTATTGTAATTCGTGGCAACCTCACATATGTCAGAGTAAAGCTTTCAGTGACTGATGTTTTTCAGAGATAACCAGGTTTTTTTTTTCTGAATGAACTCAAACATCTCATCTCTTGGTTCATAGCTAACTATGTTAACCATTTAAACCCCCTTGACAATTTTTTTCTGTTTTTGAGACATTTATATTTTCTCTCAGTCTGATTTTGATGGTAATTTATATTTATCCTGCAAATAAAATACATTCTCAAATGTAAAACTTGGTGGGATCAAAAAAGTAGTGTAATCTTATATCAGTAAATTGTCTAATATGTATCTTATGGAACTATTGTTGAAGTATTAATCTTTTAAAGATGTAATTGTTACTAAATTCTTGAAGTTCCAAAAAGCATGTTAATAAAATATTATAAACGCATACTAGACAGTACAAATGAAGAATTTAAATGGCCTACAATAATCTTGTAAAAATAGAATAGCAAGGCTGAGCCCCGGTGGCGTAAGTGTCTGAGTGCGGGACTGCGGCCCACGGGCTTGGCGGTTCAAATCCAGTGGTGGCTCTCAGGAGCGGCACTGGGTAGTGCCCACGACCACCAGAGGCAGTGATGCCCACAAATAAAAATAGAATAACAGACACCTAGTTGCTAAAGAAATGATTTTATGTTTAGCAAACTTATTTTTATGACTTAATTTACCACTTTGTGAATTTTTTCATAAGTAACTTATCAAATAACTTTTTCTACATCTCCATTTTCTCAGGAAAGTCCAAGTAATTTATGTTATGTCTGAAGAATTAAATTATTACTTATTTTCTTTGTGAATTTTCTTAACTGTATTTTAACTCTCTAATAGGTGGACAAGAAGAATACGTGTTATCTTATGAACCGGTGAATCAACAAGAAGGTTTGTGAACTCTGTTGATATTTTGCAATCCTCTTAGAAGAAATACAAATCTAAGTTTAGAAATTAGGGCTAACGCCTACCTAAACACAATGGGATAGAGATAGATATACTAGAGCTTTGCTGTTTGTATTGGTTTTGTGAGCATGGTTTAGCCCAAGGTATTTCTGTTTAAACAACTAGCCTCTTAAATTGATACTTTATGTTGTAAGCAATATTATACATTAGTGTCGCTATCCTTCCAGAATCCCTATTCAAAATCTTTTTTTTTTTTTTTTTTTGGCATCACTGCCCTCAAGTGGTGGGAGTAGGAGGCCCAGCCTTTGCTCCATGGTGCTGGAATCGAACCTCCATCCCAGTGGGCCGCAATCCCGCGCACAACCACTACGCCACCGGGCCTCAGCCCCTATTCAAAATCTTGAAAGCATCTTTGACTTGACTCTGTTCATCCCTCTTCTGTCTTATCTTCTTTATTTATAACATCCTTTTAATTCTGCTTATCACAGTTTTGGTTCTCACTACTGATTCTCACTTTTCCCAGCTTCCCACATAATTCCTTTCAATCCAATATATACTCTTTCATTAGATCATCTCTTCTGGATCACTGTTATTTCATTATTTCCTACACTCAATTTTATGCTCACCTATGATACTTAGTAAGGAACATCAGTGAAGCGTTGTGCTCTGTTTCCCCTTAGAGAGGACGCTCACAATGTGTAGAAACCTCTGCTAGCATGTCAAGCTTATTTTGGTTGAAGGAATGATCAGGTATGTGATTGATTAGGAGAGTAGAATTTGATAGCTTAGTGAAGACTTGTTATCCAGAAAATTAAGTATTTTTCGTTCCTGGTGGATAATTTTAACTTAAGAATATTTTTTGCTCTTGAATGAAATAAAGTACATTGATGCCAGGTTTATCTTTGTAGTTAATTATACTCGGCCAGTGATCATACTGGGACCTATGAAAGACAGGATAAATGATGACTTGATCTCAGAATTCCCTGACAAATTTGGATCATGTGTTCCTCGTGAGTAAAAAAAATCCCTTAATTACTGCTTTAAACATTCTCTGCCATTATTTGTAATGTAAATAAATATTTTCATTTTTAGTGGTTTATCCTTGATTGTTTTATCATGTATTCCTTTATCTTCCAGATTATCTCTTTTCAAACTGAAATTATCCTCTGTTATTTTAAACTTTGTAAAAAAGTAGTCTAACTGGAAAACTGGTTTATTGTTTGTATTTAAGTATACATTTTCCCAATATTTCCCTATGAAAGATACAACTCGGCCAAAACGAGATTATGAAGTAGATGGACGAGATTATCATTTTGTGACTTCCAGAGAGCAGATGGAAAAAGATATTCAGGACCATAAGTTTATTGAAGCTGGTCAGTATAACAACCATCTCTATGGAACAAGTGTGCAGTCTGTAAGAGAAGTAGCAGAAAAGGTAAGGCAGTGACCCCAGAATTGAGTGTCTGATCAGATTCACTTTACTGAAGAAGAATGCCACATTTGTTATTTAGGAAAAATAAATGGGAGATGATAAGACACTGTTTTTACTAATATTATGAATTCCTAATATTATAAATCCTTAATTTTATGCGACTTAGAAAAGCACATACAAGTTAAAGGATGTCAGTGAAATGAGAATGGAGATTATAAAGTTGGGGGCAGGTATTATATAAGGTGCTACAAGTTTGCTCAAGCTATTCCTTGGGTTTGGCCCTAGTCTTTGTAGCATCTTATATAACTATGGAATAAGATCATTTATATTTGAAAGTAAAAATGAACTAGATATTCGAGAGAGAGATTGCTCCTGGTATTATGCTGGAGAAAAATTTCTCCTCTGAGTCTTCATTAAGAAAAAGGCAGTCTTTAAAAATCCGACTGAGCCCCGGTGTCGTAGCTCCCAGTGCTGGGTAGCTCCCATGACCACCAGAGGGCAGTGGTGGCCCCCCCCCAAAAAAAAAATCCACACCTTTAATAGCAGATTTGGCTGAGCCCTGTTGGCGTAGTGGTTGTGTGCGGGTCTGCGACCCACAGGGTTGACAGTTCAAATCCAGCAGCAGCTCTCTAGGAGCAGATTTTCTGAAATCATTCTTCAGAGTAGGCTGAGAATATATTTATTGAACTTGCATTAAAGCAGTGCTATTATGAGACCAAAATTGTATTTCAATTAAACATTTATACTTAATTACTCTTTGAACCTACATGACCGGCATCATATTTATTTTTGGTGGGGGGCATCACTGCCCTCTGTGGTTGTAGAAGCTACCCAGCCTTGCTCCTGGAGAGCTGCTGCTGGATTTGAACAGCCAAGCCAATGGACCGCAGTCCCACACTCAACCACTACGCTACCGGGGCTCAGCCCTCAGGCATCATATTATTTTTAGCTTTATTAGTTCAATCTTGAAATACCTAAAAAACATTAAAGCTGAGGAATACAGCATATTAGTGTTTACATCTGTGCTTGCTACTTCTACAAGAAATTTGATTAATATTGATTAGTTTGGGGTTTTTTGTTTGTTTTAATGGAAAGAACCCAAAATACCTTACAAGTGATGGTAAAGATGTGAGGAAAAGGAAAATCTTAGATGTTGTTCGTTGGGGTATACATTGCTAGAACTTAGCTTTTGAGAACAGTCTGAAAATGCATAAATGTGTATAGCCCATGATCCAGAAACTCTACGTCTTGCTATTTAAGTATTGATTCTAACTCAGAGTGACTGTATTAGAGTTTTCAAGCCTATAAATCTTCACAGAAACAGATAATCTCATCTTTCTTCTGCAGAAAACCTGGTGGATTTGTACTGCCAACCTTGGGATTAGCACTTAGCCCAACAGTTTATCCAGTATATCACCAGGGATACTCATAATAGCACTTTATAGTCAGGAGAATTTAGAATTGAACAAACCAGTACAGTAATTTGTTAGGTGTATCTGCATTGATGAACCTCATAATTATAATTTTGAGTAGTTGGAGTTGGAAAAGATATATCCCGCATTCTACTGTTGGTTGTAAACATTGAAAACATAATTTATGAATACATATTTATTAAACATGAAAGTATGCATGGGCATGATACATATATACTTCGGGTGTATTACAAATACCACCCAGTCTCCCTTTGAGAGGAAGAGCAAGGAAAGGAAATCGCAGCTATCATATTATTTGTAATGTTTTACTTCTTGAAAAATGAAAACCTATGCCTTCAGCATAACTAGAGGACAGGTAATATTGAAACTTTAAATCACAAATAAATAGAAACGTGAGTGCCAAGTCACAGAAACCTGTTTCTTGTGTTCCTCCTCCAAACCTTGTAGGGTACAAGTGACATATGGGAAACACTGCGTAGTGGTTGTGCGCGGGACTGCGGCCCACTGGGATGGAGGTTCGATTCTGGCTCCCAGGAGCAAAGGCTGGGCCTCCTACTCTCACCATCTGAGGGCAGTGATGCCTAAATAAAAATAAAAGAAGAAGCTCAAAGTGTGTGCTTAAAACTTACCTAAAATTATTTGCCAGAGAGAAGAATCCACCCTAAATACAAAATTACTGAGAGTCGGGGTGGATAAGAGCAGAGAAGGGATTTAAGAGCACCCTTCAAAAGGCAACAAATTTGGAAAGACAACTCTTCAGGAGAAACAAGAATTTTAAAAAAATGAGCCTCAGGGGTCAGGGCTTGGCACCTCATCGGACCCTGTCTGAAAACATTCGTAAGAGTCAGTAGACATGCCTGGAACTATTTATAAACTTTTTTCCCTCTATATCCATATAAAATAGGATAAACAATCGTGAGGAAAAAACAAAGAGAACTGATGGTTTCAGGGAGGGAGGGGCAGGGGAGAGGAAGAAGTGTCGGGGAAAGAGAGGGGGCAGACAGCAATCCCAGGGACTAGGGAACAGCAAGAGATCTAAAAGTGAAGGCAAGGAGGGCATTGAATGCCTGATGGGGTTGGATCAGTAAAATGTATCTGGGAGGAATTACTGAGAGCCAAAGAAAGGTCGAACAGTCTAGTGGAACAGGAGAAAAAAGAAGAAAAAACTTGGAGACAAAAGTCATTTATAGAGGTATAAATGTAGTTATGGATATTGTAATATTAATATATAACCACAGGGATATATATCTCAGTAAATATATTTATGTCAAGTGTAAAGGTAGCAGTTGACTCTTGGGCCTCTACTCAAGCCATCCCTTAACATCCCTTTATCTAGGATAGATAAACCCCACAGGAACAAGGTGTTGGCGTAAGAACACTATGTTCTAATAACCTGGCATTCTGTGATACCCACCTTCCTGACGTGATCCCTGAAGACAAAATGTGCTCAAGAAAGCTGATGGTGCCCAGCTATTAGAGCATCTGGGGCTTTAAAGGCTTGAAATTAAACAAGCGGCCATGTAGCAAGAAAGCAACAAAGCCCACATGGAAGAAGCAAATCAGCCTTTGTAATCACGAAGGGTCATGGGATCATCAGGTATCAGAAGACCCCAAACAAACCACCATTTCAATGTAAACAAGGGGAGTCGTAATGAAGACCCAAAGCTCATCTGGAGACAATTGGACATCCCCTCACAGAAGTGTCACCCGGGATGAGCCAGCCAGGGTGCAGTACAGCACCGATGAAACACACACCATTCCTCCAGCTCTTTAATGCTTTAATGCTTCCCCCCCCAGCCCCATCATGACCCTAGTTCTCTCTTACAAATACGGCTAGATTGGAGCATGTGCACTGCTACAGATAAGAGCTGTCAACATACAGAATCTAGGATAGATAAACCCCACAGGAACAAGGTGTTGACGTAATCTGATCAGGGATCAGAAGATCCAGAGCAAACTATTATATTTATGTGAACTTGGCAGGGGGGTGGGTAGGTGGGGGGTGTCAGAGTGGAGACTCAAAGCCCATCTGTAGACAATTGGACATCCCTTCACAGAAGGGTCACAAGGACGGACTGAGTCAGCCAGAGTGCAGTATAGCATCAACAAAGCACACAACATTGCTCTAGTCATTCTGCATCCTCCCCTGGCCTGTTCCACCCCTCCCCTGCGGTCATGACCCCAGATCTGCCTTCCAAATCTGGCTGGACCAGAGCTCTCGGCACACACATTCCAGGATCGTGATGGGGATTGCAATAACATGAGGGTAGGAGAAAGGTGTGGTGAGAATGGGGGAACCAACCACAACGATCGATGCAACATACACACATACCATCCCGCCAGCCCAGAGAGACAGCTGACAGCGTAAGAAATGAAAATAACAATTTATCATTTATCAAGAGTTCATGAAAGTGGGGGAGGGAGAGAAAAAAGCTGATACCAAGGACTCGGGTAGAAAGAAAATGCTTTGAAAATGATGGTGGCAGCATAAGCACAAATGTAATTGATACAATTGATGTATGGATTATGATAAGAGCTGTAAAGGGCACCCTGTGAGTGGGGCATGGCCCCATTCTGCAGATTCAAAAAGAAGTACAAAACTTAGATTTATGTCTCATTTAGTTACATTAATACTTGACTTGATCACCAACACTTGATCAGATATAAAGCATTAAAATGCAGAGTCTTAAAACTAGATATTATTGGGCTGAGCACCGGTGGCATAAGTGGTTGAGTGCGGGACTGCGGCCCGTGGGCTTGGCGGTTCAAATCCAGCGACAGCTCTCAGGAGCAGCACTGGGTAGCACCCACGACCACCAGAGGTAGTGATGGCCCCCCCTTTAAAAAAAAAACCTAAATATTGTTTACCTATTATTTTCTATCTAAAAAATTTCTTCATCTGGATGTATGTAGAGAAAAGGTAAAATATACTCACCAGACTGGTTGATTGGCTAAATGAACTCAAAGACAAAGCCATCCTTTCTGTAACATGGTGTTATGCAAGCAACTCTAGACTGGAAGCCCAAGTAACCTTAAGCTCACTGCCAGCTGTTTTAGCAGGTTATATGACCTGGAGCTAATAACAATCTAACTATTCCTATATGAAACAAAACTGCAGGGATTGAGTTAGGATTATTTTTTTCTTTTTGTGGCATCACTGCCCTGGTAGGAGTAGCAAGTCCAGCCTTGTTCCTGGAGAGCTGCTGCTGGATTTGAACTGTCAACCCTGTGGGCTGCAGTCCTACAAACTATCACTAAGCCATCAGGGCTCAGCCTGAGTTAGAATTTTTAAAGTTCTCTTAAATTCAAGTTCACTTGAATTGTGAAGCATTTACCCGAAGGTCCTACCTGGATCAAGTCACATGGTAATTTTTAGAAACGGTAATTACAACAGCTGGGTTCCACCAAGTTGTCGGTAGCTGCACTTTTGGAAGTAGGTCTCCAGACCTTTTTTGTGAATCATCACTGAATAGGCCTGAGCTGTGGCTTTTCAATTAGCAGAGTTCCTTAATGATTTGTACTACCCAGGGATTTTAGAAACAGGTATACAAGTGTGAGTGATTTTTCCCAAATCTCACTTTTATGTCTAATAGTCAATACAGTGTCTAAAAGGGCTTACAATTGGTTTTTTCAACTATATCGGTATACCTGAACACAGACCCCATAAGTTTTTGAGCTAACATCCCTGCCTTGATTTTAATAAGCCCGGCAGATACTGTTTCAGGTGGGTGGTTTGGTTGATTGGTTGATTTGAAGAATGTCCTAACAAGACTAAAGCAAGCTGTGTATTAGTGAGAGAACTTGTTCGCAGCTAACCATTGATCACAGAGATAAGTTTGAACATGTTTTGTTTGGAACAAGCCCCTACATGTATATGCTAGAGCTCTGATAGGAATACTTTTTGACTTACCTTTGTGTTAGTTGTTATGGAAAATGTGGCTTATAAAAGGGTTTTGGAAAGTGATTAAAGCATAGAATAGAAAAATAGAGTATCTACAAGACCACTCTTGGCTTTGCTGTTGTCCATTCCGATTTATAGCAGCCCGATACACAGTAGAACAAAACACTTCTCTGCCCTTTAACGTCCTTACAATTGTTCTAATGTCTTTTTCATTTACCTTTTACTTTACCACGCATGATATCCTTCCTCTTCCAAGAGTACATAAGATGACCTCTCGCCATCCTCACTTCTAAAGCGCATTCTGATTGCACTTCCTTCAAAACATGTTTTTTTTTTTTTTTTTAGGCATCACTGCCCTCAGGTGGTGGGAGTAGGAGGCCCAGCCTTTGCTCCGTGGAGCCGGAATTGAACCTCCATCCCAGTGGGCCGCCGTCCCGCGCACAACCACTACGCCACCGGGGCTCAGCCCTAAAACATGTTTTTTATCTTGCTAACTTTAGTATCTTCAATATTCTTTACCAGCATTATGATTTGATCCATCTTGTTATTTTAACTGTCCTCAGTATTTCCATTGTTCTTTACCAGTATCATCATTTAATCCACCTTCCTCTTTTGTCACTGCCCCTTCACTTTCCCAAGCATAATGTCCTTCTCCAGGGATAGGTCTCTCCTGGTAACATGTTCAAAGGATGTAGGATGAAGTCTTGCCATGCTTGCCTCTAAGGAGCAGTTTGGCCAAACTTCTCCCAAGAAAAATTGCTGCCCTTTTAGCGGTCCATGGCACCCAGGGTACTTTCAATATTCTCTTGCACCACAATTCAAGGGCATCAGTTCTTCTTCAGGCTTCCTTATTCAATGTCCACCGTTCGCATGCATATGGGACAATGGAAAATAACTTGGCTCAGGTCAAGTGCCCTTTAGTCCTCAAAATAACATCCTTGCTTTTCAGTACTCTAAAGGGGCCTTGTCACTGGGACGGAG
>PVJH01018817.1:0-44295 GCA_004026705.1 Nesogale talazaci
TGTTCACAGGTTCCTGATGAAGTGATCCTTTGAGCATTATAAAGTGGCCCTCCTTCTATCTTTTTATGGTTTGAACCTTGTGATTAGTTTTGTCAGAGAGTAGTGTTGTAACTCCTACCTTTTATGAGTCAGTTTGCCTGGTATATCTGCCACCAGGCTTTTAATCTTAGTTTATTCTTGTCTGTGAGCTTAAGATGTGTTTCATTCTGGCAACATATTAATGGGTTATGCTTTCCAAGCCAGTCTGCAAGCCTTTTTAAAATGTAGGAATAGGCAGTTTATATTTAGAGTCATTTATATTAGAGTTTATATTAGAGTCACGATCTGCAGATTCATTGCTGACATCTCATGCCTTTTGATTTTGGTGTTTTCCTCTCACCTTTATTGCTGTGCCATGTCTTTCTGGGTGCTTTTTTATTGCCTTCTTTTCCATCTGTGGCTATGTTATCCTGGCAATTCTTATTGGCTTGTTGGCTTCTGGTTGAAGTTGGGATATACGGTGTTCTCCATACGGTGTTCTCCTATTTGTGCTTGATTGGATTTTGGTCTTCTGGTCATGGTGAGTCAGCAAGGATCTTCCTCAGCATTGTGGTCTTACAGCATATTCTTTAAGTTTTTTCCTTGTCCTGGAAAACCCTTATCTCTCTTATCTTAATAGGTAATGTGGCAGGTTAAAGGATTCTAGGAGAGACACTGTTTTCTTTTAGCTTTTGTAAGATATTAGTCCACTCACTCCTCCTCTTCATGGTTTCTGTTGATAGGTCTGAGCAGTCTTACCTGAGAGACATTGTATGTGACTATCTTCCTTTCTCTTGCTGCTCTTAAGATTTTCTTTTTTTTCTCAAAGTTGGATAGTTTAACTATTATATATTTTAATGAGCTCTTCCTATAGTTTTTTCTACTTAGTCTCATTTCTGCTTCCTGTTTGAATGACTAGTTCTCATTCTTACAGAAATTCCCTTGATAATTTAGCTCTTGACTTCTTTACTGTGTTCTGTTCTGATAGGCAAATTATTTGGATGCTGTTCCTTTTCATAGCATCAGTCATTAATCTCAGGTTTTCTTCTGCTCCTTTTATTATCCTGTTTGATTGTCTTTCTTGCTTGCTGAGGTCTGCCTGATTGGCTCTGAAATCACTGATGTGGTTCTCACCCTCCTTTAGTCTGTTTGTGAGATTGGTGATCTTGTACTTAGCTTCTTCTATTTCATGGCCTTCATTCCTTCTACCATGGACTTCATTCCCTCTATCATTGCATCCATAGACTGTGTAGCTTCTCTCATCTTCTGTATTACTCTAAGCAGCCTTCTGAAAATTTCTTTTTGTGGCAGATCCACTCCAGATTCTTTTATGAGTGTTGTTAGCTCTGCTGATGTGTTTTGTCTTTCTTGTTCACTTGTTCGAAGTGATGGGGTATGCTGTTGTTTACATGATGATTTCAAAGAGCAGGATGCCATATTTCTGGGAGAACAAGAGGCCCTGCATTCTTTCACTGTGTGAATGGCAACAGTACTTTCAAGGGCTGTCTGTGGTCTACTACAGAGTTTGGTCAGGTTGTTTTGTAGGCAGGTGCTGTGGTAACTCAGTGGTCAACAGCTATGACAGGTGGTAAGCACCGCTGGAGAGAGTTGTGGGGAACTCAATTTGACTGTACAGTGGTAGGGCTACAGGAGGCCAATGTGTGTGTGGTGGTGCCTTTAAGGTCTAAGGTGATATGGCCTGCATGGGCTGAGGGAGCTCCCAGACCTGGACTTCTGGTACCCTGTATTCCAGATCTAGGCTAGCTTTGAGGCAAGGAATCCCTCTGGGCCTGGGATGAATTCTCCATTGATCCTGGTCCTGGGACAGGGTCCAGGTTACAGAGTGGATGGAGGAAGACACTGGCTGGTTGAGGGACCCACAAGGGTTACACAGCCAGCAAGAAATCCCTAATATGTGGACCCAGATATCCAGGGCTCGAAATAAAGCAGATGCGGGGCAGGGCCCCCTCCTAGACAGAGTGGACAACTCTTAGGGATATTTTCACTCACTAGAACACTTCCACTTGACTTCTCAGAGACCAGACTCCTCAGAATTACACATATGAGCCACTTACCTTGTCACCATCTTGACTAAAACTCAGTAAAGTAATTGATAAGAATGAATTTATTGCTATGATATTGCTTTCTTTCTCTCTCTCTCTTTGTTTGCTACTGATTTCTTTATCCCATATAATGATCTTTGCCAGTTTGGGTTGTCTCAACATTTTCTATATTGCTGCTGCTCATGAAATCTTTATTAATTTCCTTTATTTCAAGGAAGCTATTTATTTTGAGTTTCTCCTCTAATTTGTTAATTTCTGCCCAATTTTAAATGGCCCTTTCTATCCCAAAATTTACTTGACTTCCTCTTCACTTGAAATTCTGTAATTACACTATTCCATTTGTTTGCTTTGCCATTGTCTTTATTATCAATGAATTTATCTTCTTTCCTATTTTCAATATTGTAGGTTTGCTTCACTTTGTTTTCTTCTATCCAAATACTTCTATCTGGGTTACTTCTGTGTGGTGTTGTCATATATGCTAATCTCAGGTTGGGTTTACTATTATTGATTCTCTGTTCAATGGACTCTTGTTACTATTTATTGTCATATTCGTTTAGATTTTACAAATTCTTTTAGTTTCCATATTTATATATAGAAAAACCCTAATTTCACTCTCATAGTTCAGGAATAATTTTGGTGATCAGTCTCTTGCCCATTGTGTCATTGCTAAGGATTTTTCCCCAATCTAAGGCCCTTGTCTTCCTCTTTTGATGAAATTTTTTATGTTTATAGGTGTTTTATTGCAATAGATCTTTTATCTTTATATACGTATATACATGTATATATGTATATATACCACACATGTGTATCTATATATTTTACTGCGTGCTTTCTTTATTACATGTAGTACTTTATGTATGGCCTGCAATAGGGCACTTCAGTTTGTCCATTTTTTTCCTATTGGTGATCCTGATAGATTTGGGGTTCATAGTTAGGTCTTTAATTCATTTTGAGTCTGTTTGCTAAATGTGGTAAAGTACAGGTTCTGTTTCATTCTTCTGGAGATGGATACTCAATTTTCTCAGCACCATGTGCTTAAGAGGGTTTCCCTTTCCAATTGAATACTTTATAGTGTTTTGTTGAAAATCAGTGTACGGATCTTATGTCCCATTTTTTTCTACTGTTGTATGTGTCCATCATTTATCAGTATCAAGCTATTTCCACTGCTGTGGCTTTGAGGTTGGCTTGTACAAGTTCTCCTACTCTGTTCTTTTTGAGGAGTTATTAATTCTTCCTGGTTCTCTTCCCTCTTCATATAGAGTTCATAATTAGATGTTTCTATTTCTTTAAAAATTAAGTTGGATTTGGTTCAGCATTGAGTTGCATTTGTAGATTGATGCTGACATTTTCCAATATTGTCTTCTGATCAACAAACCCATTTGTATGAGTCTCCTTTAGCTTCTTGAAATAATCTTCAGTTTTTTTTGTACAGGTCCTTTGTTACTTTGGTTAGGTTTATTTTCAAGTATTTCATCTTTTGTGTGGCTATTATAATTTTTAAAAAGCATCTTTTTCAGTGTTCTTTTTGCAGATATATAAAAATCCTATTGACTTCTATTTTTTATTTCTCAATTCTCAAACCAAATCCCTCAATTTTTCCAACCTGTCTTTTTGTGGAATCCTTGGGTTTTCCTTTACACCTATCATCATCTGCAAATAGTGAGAGTTTCATGTCTTCTTTGCCTAATTACAGTCCTTTGATTTCTCTTTTGTAATTGTGCTGGCTAAAACATCACCATATAGAATAATAGTGGTGATAAAACATCCTTATTAATGACCTCCTTTTTCTTATTTTGTGTACTTATATTATCTATATCCAATTGGGTCATTTTTGTAGATTGAGTATTTCTAGGTTGTGATGGGTAGGTTTGTTATGCCAACATGGCAACAGAAGATTGGTAGGTCTGTTGTGACAGCACAGCCAATGAACACACAGGATGAATTGAAGGGCTCAGTGAGTCCCACCCTCTCTCTTGCTTTTGGATCTTTGGACCAGTTAGCTGCTTTGTTCGTCCTGTACCTTGACCTCCAAGCAACACTACCCGTGGGACACCTAATTATGGATTGTGGAGCTGTGAGTTGAGGTTCCTTCAAGACCTACTTCACCACACTCCTGGGATATGCATCTCTTGAGCTGGGGACTGTTGGACTCTGTCATCTGGCTGATTGTTGGTGACCTGCTCTACTGTTTGCTGCCTGTGACCAGATAACCTGAATTGCTCTACAGAGGACTGACTACTCAGCAGCCCCCAAGACTTGAAGGACTGCCAGTCTTCTAGCTGTCTCACACAAGTGAGTTGCACCAAGCAATTTTTACTGCTTTATAGATTACTTAGCTGTTTATTTCTTATCTTATATACTCTTATTTCTATATAAATATATAAATAGAATTACTAGTGTCCTGGTTTTATTTCTCTAGAGAACCCTTTCTGACACAAGTGGTACCAGGAGTGCTTCTAGAGAAATAAAATCATAAATATGGGTTTTTTTGATTGGTTCTCCAATCTGATTAGTCTTAAGAGCACTGATGATGCTAATTCTAGACCTAAAGTCATGGGTAATTCTGCCACTCTTACTAGTCCATGGTGTGAAATAGCAAAGCTAATAACTAAAGTAGGAGCACCAATGGTTGGGGTGCTGGTTACAGGAGAGGCTCTGGAAGATTGTATGTTTGATATTTTCCAACAGTTTTGTCAAGATGCCAAGTATAAGGAAGCTGGTTGGCTGGTCTTCCTTACAATGGACTATGTGATTAAGGAGAGGGATTGCCTCAGGGTCTCAGAAGCACGCCTTAAGTGCCACCTCACAGACATGAAGTGTTCTGTCTGTGCTACAAAGTAGAGCCTTCTTGCCTGTAGTAAAAGAGCCAATATTGCTGAGAACCAGGTCTAAAGTATCGTTATGTGAGTGGCTGAATTACAATGTCAGCTGCTTGGCAGATATAGAGCAGTGTCTGCAGTCAAAGTGAGGGCATTGATAGGAAAAAATTGGGACCCTGAAACATAAGATGGGAATATATGGGTTGATGATCCAGAAGAGGAGGGTATTATGCCCCCACTAGAAACAATTGAACCAGCCCAGTCAATAGATCCACCCCCCCCCAGCTAAAGATAGTAGTCTACTATCAACAAAACAACCCACACCTAAACAGATCAACCAACTTACTCAAGGGGAAACACCAGGTGGGGCTGCATCTCTACTATTGCCTGAGGGATATGGCTAACAAGATAGTACTGAGAACACCCAGGAAACACCCTCACCATTGATAGTTTCTGCTAGACCTGTAACTAAAATTAAGGCAAGGAAAGCTCCTAAGTGTGAGGTCGAGGTGATTATTCAAGAAAAAGTACATTATACTCACAAAGAACTGCTCAAGCTTTCAAATATGTACAAGCAGAAGCCTGGGGAATATCCTTGGGAATGGTTACTGAGGGTGTGGGATAATGGTGCAAGAAATATAATATTAGATCGGTCTGAGTTTCTGGATATGGGACCCATAAGCACAGACTCTTCTTTCAATGTCTCAGTGAGAGAGGCTAAGAGAGGATCCAACTCCTTATTTGGTTGGTTTACTGAGGCATGGGCTCCCAGATGGCCTAGATTAGACCAACTTGAGGTGCCTGATATACCTTGGTACACTGTAAAAGAAGGCATCCAAAAGCTGAGGGAAATTGGTATGGTGGAATGGATCTATCAGGATACTCCCATAGACCCCAAAAGGGGGTGTCCTGAGGACATATCCTTCACCACAACTATAAGGAACAAGTTTGTGAGGTGGGCGCCAGCATCTCTGAAGCTCCTATAATTGCTTTGTTGTGTGCACCATGATTAACTGTGGGAACTACCTTAAGTGAACTCCAACATTTGCCCACAATGGGGTTGACAGAGGGCAAGTGTCGGCCCTGAATCAACAGAGATAGGGTGGATGTGGTTATAATAGACAACAAGCCTTTCGTGATAATCAAAACAGCCTGTGTGGAATTATAGCATTGGCTACTTAGTCACGGTGTCCCTAGGAGTGAAATACATGGGAAACCTACTAAATATTTATGTGACCTATACAGACAAAAAAAATGCTGGAACAGGTGAACAGCAGGATAGGCAGTCACGATCACTCAACCAATTCCCAGACCTGAGCCAGTTAACAGACCCATAACCCCTTGAATGAGGGGAAGGCTAGGTCCCTTGGAAGGAGGACCCTGCTACATCATCAAACTTTCATGCTGTTAGTCTTTCTTCTAGCCTTCCCCAAAGGGACCTGTGGCCTTTCACAAGAGTGACTGTTCCTTGGGGGAAAGGAAATAATCAAACTTTTCGGGGATTACTGGACACTGGCTCTGAGCTGACACTAATTCCAGGAGACCCAAAGTGTTTCCAAGGCCCATCAGTTAGAGTGGGGGCTTATGGAGGTCAAGTTATTAATGGAGTTTTAGCTCAGGTGTGCCTCACTGTTGGTCAGGTGGGTCCCCGAACCTATCCTGTGGTTATTTCCCCAGTTTCCAAATGTATCATTGAAATAGACATACTTAGAAACTGGCAGAACCCCTATATTAGAGCCCTGAAATGTGGAATAAGGACTATCATGGTGGGAAAGGCCAAATTGCCATTGCCTAGGAAGATCGTAAACCAAAAGCAATATTGCATTCCTGGAGGGATTGCAGAGATCATGCCACCATCAAAGACTTGAAAGATTTCTACCACATCTCCATTTAACTCATTCACATGGCCTATAAAGAAGACAGAAGGATCCTGGAGAATGACAGAGGACGCTTAACTAGGTGATGACTCCAAATGTAGCTGCAATTCCAGATGTGGTCTCATTGCTTGAGCAAATTAATACTTCTCCTGGTACTTGGTATGCAGCTTTTGATCTTGCCAATGCCTTCTTCTCGATATCAATCTCAAAGGATCACCAAAAGCAGTTTGCCTTCAGCTGGTAGGGACAACAGTATACACAACTCTCCCCCAGAGGTACATTGACTCTTCTGCTCTGTGCCATAATTTAGTCTGAAGGGAACTTGATTGCTTGTCTATTCCACAAAATGTCACACTAGTCCATTATATTGATGACATTTTGCTGATTGGACCCACTATGGAAGATGTATCAAAGACTTTAGATTCATTAGTACAGCATCTGCGTACAAGAGTTTGGGAAATTAACCCAACAAAGATTCAAGCACCCTCCACCTCAGTAAAATTTCTAGGGGCTCAGAGGTGTGGAGCATGTAGAGATATTCCCACTAAAGTGAAGAACAAACTATTGCATCTGGCTCCCCCAACAATGATATAGGAGGCACAGTGCCTAGTGGACCTTTTGGATTTTGGAGGCAACATATCCCTCAGTTGGGTGTTCTACTTCAACCTATTTATCAAGTGACATTTAAGGTCTCCAATTTTGAGTGAGGCCTGGAACAAGAAAAGGCTCTGTAACAGGTTCAGGCTGCCATGCAAGCTGCTTTGCCACTGGGACCATATGATCCAGCTGACCCAATGGTGCTAGAAGTGTCAGTTGTTGATAAAGATGCAGTGTGGAATCTTTGACAGACCCCTATTGGTGAATCACAGCATAGACCATTGGGATTTTGGAGTAAAGTCCTGCCATCTTCTGCAGACAACTACTCTCCCTTTGAAAAACAGCTGTTGGCCTATTACTGGGCCATTGTGGAGACTGAATGCCTCACCATGGGCCACCAAGTCACCATGAGGCCTGAACTACCCATCATGAACTGGGTATTTTCTGATCCATAGAGTCATAAAGTTGGATGTGCACAGCAACACTCCATTGTTAAATGGAAGTGGTACATACGAGATCGGGCCAGAGCAGGACCTGAAGGTACAAGTAAGCTGCATGGAGAAGTGGCCCAAATGCCCACAGTCCCCACTCCAGTCACATTACCTTCTCTTTCCAAATCTGCACCTATGTTCCTCATGGGGAGTTGCTTATGATAATTTAACTGAATAACAAAAATCATGCTTGGTTCATAGATGACTCTGCATGATATGCAGGTGCCACTCGTAAGTGGACAGCAACAGCACTACAGCCCCTTTCTGGGATCTCCCTAAAAGATAGTGGTGAAGGAAAATCCTCCCAATGGGTAGAACTTCAAGCAGTCCACCTGGCTATTCAGTTCACCTTCAAGGAAAAGTGGCCAGATGTGAGACTGTATACTGATTCATTGACTCTGGCGAATGGCTTGGCTGGACAGTCAGGGACTTGGAAAGAACATGATTGGAAGATTGGTCAAGGAGGTGTGGGGAAGAGGTATATGGATGGATGTCTCTGAATGGGCCAAAAAAGTAAAGGTAATCATGTCTAATGTGAATGCTCACCAAAGGGTTACCTCTGATGAGGAGGACTTTAAAAATCAAGTAGATAAGATGACATGTACTGTGGAGACTGGCTCTTCTCTTTCCTCTGCCATTTCTGTTATTGCCCAATGGGCACATGAGCAAAGTGGACATGGTGGCAGGGATGGAGGTTATGCATGGACACAGCAACATGGACTTCCACTCACCAAGGCTGACTGGGCCACAGCCATTGTTGAGTGCCCTATTTGCCAGCAGCAGAAACCAACATTAAGTCCAAGATATGAAATCATTCCTTGGGGAGATCAACCAGCAACTTGGTGGCAAGTTGATTATATAGTACTACTCCCATCATAGAGGGGCAGCATTTTTTTCTGACTGGAACAGAAACCTATTCTGGATATGGATTTGCCTTCCCTGCACGCAGTGCTTCTGCCCCAACCACCATTTGTGGACTTACAAAATGCCTCATCCACCTGTGTGTTAGTGTGGATAGGCTAGAGGAACAAATTTCATAGACACACGTATAGATATAGGGAAAAGGTTTATAAACAAGAGGAACAGGACATTGAGCCCAGTCCAGTTCAAAGTCATAAGTCTGATATTAACCCATATGCCTGAAATCAGTCTATAAAGTCTCCTTCTGACTGACGAAGTCACAGGCTAGTGGGTGCAGAATCCTGGCGCTGGCAGGAGTCTCCCCATGGCTCCTTGTTTCCAGGGCTCAGGGTCCACCAACAGCATCCCATGGTGGCAGAAGCAACTCATCGCTGGCAGAGGTCTCCATGTGGCCGTCCCAGCTTCAGAGGTCTGGCTCCATCAGGGCAAAGCCGTGTGGCCTCTCCGCTGGCTCCTCCAGCTTCTCAGATGCTGCCATCTTGTCTTGCCCATGATTAATCATCTCTGAGACTAACTCTCAACAACTGGGGAGATAGCTTCTCATCTTCACAAGGGAAATATTGCGAGATTTCCCAGATGTATCAGGAGAAAGCCATGCCCACATAGAGGTCTCATTGACTACTTAATGTCTATCTCCAGATTAACAGGCTAGACTCCACCCCTACATCTCAATCATGAAATTAACATAAGCACATGACTGCCACAATCAGCATGGCATCCCACATAGCATTGCTTCAGATCAAGGAACTCGCTTTACAGATTCAGTGCGGTAATTGGCCTATGCTCATGGAATCTACTAGTCATATCATGTTCCTCATCATCCTGAAGCAGCTGGCTTGATAGAACAATGGAATGCGCTCTTGAAGACACAACTGTGATGCAATCTACCGGTCAACAACTTGCAAGGCTGGGTGTTCTCCAGGAAGCTGTATATGCTTTAAACCAGTGGCCAATATATGGTGCTGTGTCTCCAATAGCCAGGATTCATGGATTCAGGAACCAAGAGGTGGAAACTGGAATGGCACCACTCACTATTACTCCTATTGACCCACTTGCAGCATTTTTGCTTCCTGTCCCAGCAACCTTATGTTCTTTGGGACTGGAGGTCCTGGTCCCAAAGGAAGGAACTCTCCCACCTGGAAACACAGCACGGATTCCATTGAACTGGTAGCTGAGAATGCCCCCATGGCCATTTTGCCTTTGGATCAACAGATCAGGAAGGGTGTCACTGTACTAAGTGGTGTGATTGACCCAGGTTATGAAGAAGAAATTGGACTGGTGTTACATAATGGGGTTAAAGAGGAATATGTCTGGAACCCAGGAGATCCCATAGGCCGACTCTTAGTGCTATCATGCCCTGTGGTAAAAGTAAATGGTAAATTACAGCCACCCCATCGTGACAGGACATCTAATGACCTAGACCTCTCAGGAATGAAGGTCTGGGTCACCCCACCAGGCAAAAAACCACAACCAGCTGAAGTGGTTGCTGAGGGCAAAGGTAATACAGAATGGATAGTAGAAAAAGGTAGTTCTACCTACCAGTTACAACCATGTGATCAACTGCAGAAGCAAGGTTTATGATTGTTCATGTATTTTCTGTTTATGAGCTTATTGAATCTTTTCTTTGTTCATGTATGATATATCAGCTACAATTGGACTCAGTGTGTTCTCATTTATATGTATGATAGATGTTTGATGTTAAGTACAAGTTTGATTTCATTGATGTCTGGAAATTTTATATGGGTAAAGAATTGTGTACAGGTGCTATGTTGGCAAGGGGTGGATTGTGATGGGTACGTTTGTTATGCCAACATGGCAACAGAAGATTGGTAGGTCTGTTGTGACCGCACAGCCAATGAACACACAGGATGAATTGAAGGGCAGAAATAGGAAGGGCTCAGTGATTCCCACCCTCTCTCTTGCTTTTGGATATTCGGACCAACTAGCTGCTTTGTTCATTCTGTTCCTCAACCTCCAAGCAACACTACCCATGGGACACCTAATCATGGACTGTGGAGCTGTGAGTTGAGGTTCCTTCAAGCCCTACTTTGCCACCCTCCTGGGATATACATCTCTTGAGCTGGGGACTGTTGGACTCTGTCATCTGGCTGACTGTTGGTGACCTGCTCTGCTGTTTGCTGCCTGTGATCAGATAGCCTGGATTGCTCTACAAGGACTACTCAGTGGCCCTCAATACTTGAAGGACTGCCAGTCTTCTAGCTGTCTCACGCAAGTGAGTTGCACCGAGCAATTTGTACTGCTTTATAGATTAGTTATCTGTTCCTTTCTTATCTTATATACCCTTCTCTCTCTATAAATATAAAATGAGAATTACTAGTGTCCTGGTTTTATTTCTCTAAAGAATCCTCTCTGACACATAGGTATTTCTACATTTCTTTTAGATTACCAAACTGGTTGGAATATAGACTTTTATACTAGTGTGTATTCTTTTCATTTTGTTTGGAACTATTGTGATGCTGTTGTTTTAAGCTCTAATTCTAGATATTTGCATTTTATTTTTCCTTGAAATATTGCAACGTTTTGTCAATTTTCCTATTTCTCTAAAAGCAATAATGTCTTGTTAATTTTTAAAATTGTTTTGCTGATTTCCAGTTTTCTTAGTTACACTCCAGTCTGTATTTTTTTTCTTTTCTTGTTGAATAATTGATGTTGTATTCCTTGTTTTGATTGTTGGAGATAATGTGTTAAGGTGTGATTTGAGTCTTCTGCTCCGCCCCCCACCCACCACATTTATTTTGACTACTGCTTTTACTCTGACCCATATGTTTCTTCTATAGGTTAGTGTTCCTTTTTTTCCCAATTAATTTCTTAATATTATCCTATTTGATTTATTACCTCATTTTTTAAGTGAACACACCTTATTCTCGATGTGTTATCCTGTTCTTTGTCTTTTGCATTTAGTCTTATTGTACTGTGATGTAAGAAAGCAGAATGCAAGATCTCAATGGTTTTATTCTACTATGGTTTGTTTTGTGGCCTAATAAATGATCTATTCTAAAATATGTACCAGATGTGCAGGGAAAAAACTTTTTGATGATTAAAGAACTTTCTTCCATGGTTCTCTGTACTATTTTTTTCTGTAGATATTTTGTTTCTGTTTGCTCTGGGATTCTAATGAGATGTAGGTTGTTTCTCTTGGTTTTGTCCCACAGCTTTCATGAGCATTGTTTGGATTCCCTTACTTTTTGTAGATTGTTTTTCTTGTTGCTTGTAGTCAGGGTGATTCTCTTAAAGTTCACACATGAAATTTTCATTTTCTGCTGGTCATTTACTGTATTGCCTAATTCTGTTATCTCATTGGCTATCTTTCGAGATTCCTTTAGGCTGATGATTTTAATTTGTGATTTTTTAAAATTGTTCTCAACAATGTTCTCCACATCTCTTGAAGATACTTACACACCCTAAGTCTGGATGTTGTTTCTAAAATTCCTAGCACCTCTTTTTCAGAGTGTTCTATTTGGTTTGACTGGTTATTTTGTTTGCTTGTGGTTGTTTTCCTTGATGTTTTTTAGTGTACTGCAGTTGGCTGCATTTTCAGTGGGATCCTGGCACAAGTAATAGCAATGTGTTAGTTTCTTTGTCATGCATGGGTATTTTGTTTTGTCTAGTGTATAGGCATATTATAGGACTAAGAAACATGCTGCAGTATAGTGGAGAAAAGGGAAGAGAGGTAAATAGGGAAAATTGGAGAGAATAAGAGAGAGATAAAATAAAAATAATAATATTGATGATGAACAGACTTCTCAATAGGCCATTTTTTTGTGAAACTAAAAGAAAATGTACTTAAGAGGGGTAATCAGACTTAAAGGAGTACTGGTGATGTCTTGGTTATGTATTGGGCTGTTAAGGTCAGCAGTTATAAACTCCCAATGACTCCTCAGAAAAAGATGGAACTTCCTACTCCCATAAAGAGTTACAATTTTGAAAATTCACAGGGGATGTGAAACCTTATTCTATAGTGTCCCTGTGAGTCAGCATGGACTTGATGGAAGTGAAGTGAATCAGAATTAAGGGGTTTCGTGACAATATACTTCACAAGATGAAGACGATAGAGAGCCCAACAAGATAATGGATGAGGCAGAATAAAAATGTGTGTGTGTTCTATATATATATTAGAATTAAGGAAAGAAGGAAGAATAAAGGAGAAGGGTAAGAATAAAAGAAGAAAGATAAAGCATAGAAGAAAGGAAAATAATAAAGTGTGCATATTCAGGGATGAGAAAAGGAAAGGTGGGGGTGTTACTGAGCATTGGTGCTGGAGTGCTGTTGCGATGGCAGCATGACCATGAGCATGATTATACTCTCAGTGAGGAAAAAAGTCCTCGTCTGGGTGAAAGTACCCAGATATACAGGCCTGAGTGTATTTATCTTGAAGGTATGTATATTTTGGAGGGTGACAGGAGAAGAGGAAGTAGGAGAGAGATAGAAAAATAATAAAAGTATTGCAATAGATAAAAAAACACAAGACACAAAGAAAATAGAAGTAAAAAAATAAAACCACTTTGTGGGTGGAGATTCAGACTTCATTGGTAGTTTTGTCACGTGTATGAGTCTGCCATGTGGTTTGGAGTGCATCATGGGGAAGACACTAGAGAAGAAAGGAAAGAAAGAGGGGACAAATGAAATGGCATAAAGTATTGCTCAGTTAGTGAGAATGGTTGCATCAAGCTGCCCATAAGGTCTGCTATCCATCAGGGTCCTCAAAGGTTCATACCCCTGGTTAATGGTAAAGGAGAATTAGCAGGTATTACTGATTTCCTATTTAAAGAATTTTGGTGTACTTAACTTTTAAGTTGATTTTCATGCTTCCAAGTGGTGTAAGATGTTCTTACTGCTGTAACCTTTCTGATAGTTGCTAAGAAATTCTTTCTGTACTTGTTTTGCTGAATTTCTCCATGTTTCATTATCTCGATTTACCTTTCTTGATTATAAAGCATGAAATATCCCATTATACTTTTCCCACAACTGCCTCTTGATCAATGCAGAGGTTTTTTTAATGAGCACAATGAAGTGTTTGGGGTTTCCCATTATTCACAGGGCTATTGTGACAGTCTGAGTAGACTAGATAAACAAATTCATAAACAAACATGTATATAAGGGCGAGGTTTATATAAAAGAGGAAATGAACGTCAAGAAAACCATCCCAGATGAAGCCATAAGTTCAATATTAGCCCATATGTCTGATAGTAATCTATAAAGTCCTCTTCAGACTCACAAAACACACGCAATGTTGCCAAATGCAAGATAATCACAAGCCAGATGGGTAGAATGGCTTTTGATCCAGCGGTGTACACAACTCAGTGCTGGCAAGGGTCTCCAAGTAGCTCTTCCAGCTTCAGAGGTCTGGTTGCATTCACATGGCTTATCTGACTAAGGGCACTAGGGAAGCTCCACGTGACTTCCCTTTAGCGATGTCTCACAGGAAGTAAACCTTGTCAGTAGAGTTTCCAAGTGAGTGCAAGTGACTGCTGTCAGTGGAAAGTCTCCAAGCAAGGCAACGAGTGTCTTCTGCTTCCAGAATGAAGTACCAGATTTCCTAGAAGTCTCAGGAGATAGCCATGCCCACACAGATCTTACTGACTGTCTCCAGATTGACAGGCTAGACTCCCCCCCGCCCAACACACACACACTGAATCCTCAAATTGACAACAGGTAAGGTGACTGCCACGGCTTCTACAGTTTGCTAAGGTCCGCAAAGTTGAATGCCTTTGCCTAGTCAATACAACACAAGGAAAAATGTTTTTTGAAACAGTCTGCTTTTAGTGATTTCATCTGACATCCGCAATATAATCTTGTTGCACATCCTCTCCTGAATTTTGCCTGAATTTCTGGCAGTTGCTATCAAGGCATTGCTTTATCTATTGTTGGATAAACCGCTTAAACATTTTACTTACATGTGGTATCAATAACTTTGTTCTGTAATTTGAGAATTCTGTTGGGTTATCTTTCTTTAGAACGCTACACATATGGATCTCTTTCAGTCAATTGGTAACTGTCTTTCAAATTTCTTGACATAGATGAGTGAGTGATTGTAGTGCTTGATTAGCTGGTTGAAACATTTTAATGGATATTCCATCAACCCCAAGAGCTTAATTTTTGGTCAAGGCCTTTAGTTTAGCTTGTATTACTTGAAATGGTTGGATGCATGCCATTTTCCTTTGGTATGGTAACCCTATGTATTCTTCCGATCTTCTTTTGATGCTTCCTTAATCATTACATAATTTTCCCATAGAATCTTTCAATATTGCAACTCAAGGCTTAATTTTTTATTTAGTCCTTTCAGCTTAAGGTATGCTGAGTGTGTTAGTCTGAGTAGAGTAGAGAAACAGATTCATTGACATTCATATGTGTATAATAAAAAGTTTTATATACAAGAGGAATTGAATATTGAGAAAACATCCCAGCCCAGTGAAGGTCAAATGCATAAATTCAAGTATTAGTCTATATATCCAATACCAATCTAGAATATCCTCCTCTGACTCATTCAAAACACATGCAATAATGCTGAATGCAGGAAGATCACAGACCAGTGGGTGGGAAGTCTTATGGATACAGTGGCCTTGTAAACATCTCAGCACTGGCAGGGGTCTCCACATGCTTCTACATTTCCCAGGGCAAGGGGTTTATCAGCAAGTGCTGTGTTTTGTCAGTAGAGCATCACTCTGGGAGTGAGTCGAGAGATTGTATCTCCCATCCCCAAGAAGGAAAGTCAGGAATTCCCAAAATCCTCAGGAGAAGGCTGTGCTCAGAGAGAGACCTCATAAATCTTGATTGGTACACTGAACTCCACTTATACACTCTTAATCTTCAAATTGACACTGGATTATGTAATTACCATACTGAGTATGTTCTTACTTTGGGGTTTTCTGACTCTAGGCTTCTATGAATTTCATTATAATATTTGTCTTTGAAGAAAATTTTGCCTTCTTGAGCTGCCATTTGAAGTTTTCTGCTTAGCTCTTTTACTTCATTTCTTCTATTTGCATAACTGCTCTGATTAATAACAAATTTCAGAATTTCTTCTGCCATGTACTTTGAACTTTTCTTTCATTCTTGTCTTTATAATCACCGTTTTGCTTTCCTTGTTGGTGCTGTTCTTGATATTGTTTCATAGCTCATCAAGTCATCTACCATAAGTGTTCAATATGTGAAGTCTCAAGTTTGTATTTTGGCTCATGTTTCTATGCTTTAATTTTCTTCACCTTCAACCTAAAGTAACATGTGAGCAACTGATGGTCTCTTTCATGGTTGGCTCTCCCCTGATTTTAGCTAATGATAATGAATTTCTGCATCATCTCCTTCAACAGATTTAGTCAAATTTACTTGTTTATTCTTTCTGGAGAAAGAATATACCTTATAAAGGATACACCTTATAAAGTTACCTAAAGTTTCAAGTTACTTTCTTTGTAGCAAAAAAAAGCTATTTGTGACAATGAAGTTATTTATCTTGTAAAATTCTCCTGTGTATTCTCCTGCTTTGTTTCTCTCACCAAGCTCTTATTTTCCAACTACTCTGCTGTAGTTTTTGTTTGCAAATTTTGTATTCCAATTATCAATTATTATCAATGCAGGTGGGTTGAATGATCATGTTCATACCAAAAACATTGGTAAAATTCTCTTGATGAATAAATTGAAATCACTGTATTGATGAATTTTCTTAAATATGGATAGATATTATCCTATTACAGGCAGTATTGACTTCAAGATAGATCTTGCATTGTCTTTTTTTTTTTTGCATCACTGCCCTCTGGTGGGAGTAGGAGGTCCAGTCTTACTCCTGGAGAGTTGCTGCTGGATTTGAACCACCAAGCCAATGGGCCACAGTCCCACACTTAACCATGATGCCACTGGGGCTCAGCTGACATGTCTTTTTTTTTTTTTTAACAATGAATGAGAAACCGTTCCTCCTGAATCTATCATTCCTATCATAGTAAACCATCTGACAGACTGATTCAAAAGGGTCAAAATCAGTTCATCTCAACTCATTAATTTCTAGCATATGAAAATTCATGCATTGGATTTCATGCTTGTAGGCTTCCGAATTTTTATATTCATGTTTTTTAATATTATAAGTTCCAGTTACTATTAGCTGTTAGCAACTATTTCTTCTCATTTTGAATCATTCCTCATGAGGAAATGAAGGTCCCAAAGACTTTGCTTATAACAGTTTTACCCCATCCCCTCCATTGTGATCACCTCTATTATAAGTGGGTTATATTTTCATTGCATGAGAGTATCATCTTCTGGCACTATCTTACAAGGTTCAACTTCTGTTCATGAGGTTTTCAATATCTGACAATACTCCACATCTGCCCATATGGTTCCTTTGGCAATCTCCTCTGAAAGTGGACAGTCTGTTTCTTCTTTAGCTTGTCTTAACACAGAAACTCTGCTGAAACCTGCTAGCTTTGTGTCATTGTGCTGGTACTTGGAATACAAGTCACCTAACTTTCAGTATTACAGCAGCATCCAAATCACCCCAGTACAGCAAACTGACCGGTAAGTAGTGGAAGAGAATAATAGAAGATATAAAAGAAAAAGGAGACTGAAGAAATAATTTAGGTATGGAACAGTCAAGAAAATAAGAAAAGGAACAGACGGTGGTAGAGGCATCCACTTGAGAATAGAGAAACATGGAGGGCACACATCTTGTGTAGGTTAGCACTGCCTGTCATTCAGCACGTTCATTGAGAGGCTCTCGATGTGGCTAAGGTGGGAATCGGGCCTTCGATAGAATCATTTTTATTATCTGGTGTCAAGGACCTGACCCTGGAGTCATTCATGCAAGTTTAGATGGGGGCTAAAGCCAGGGTTCTGAATCCTGGAGAAAAGAACTCTTTCTGATGTATAGTGCATCTGGAGTCAGGGTGGGTGGTTATGGAAGCGAGTATTGCCTATGCAGGGTAGAAGGTGCCAGGCTACTTGTTCCATGCTGTGCATTCTGCTATTCTGATGAAGAGGAACTAATAAGTCCACAGACATGTACATGATCTACCAATTTGGGACCATCATGGTAAGACTCTGACATCAGGCAGACTAGGTGTTGTCTAGAGGCATGTAGCTGACTGCTATCTGTACCCTGCTAGTGGCTGTCCACTCCTCTTGTCATTGGAAGGGTGCTAACTTAGGAAGGAGCCCACCAAATTTGTTATCAGCCATTAGCATGGGCATTTCCACTGGTTCTGAGCCAGCAGAACTGATTAAGGACATGCCACATCAGACCACCCATAATCAACTCCTCTATTTGTCTGCTCTCTGATTAGTTATTTTTTCAGCTCCCTCTTCCAGTTGGTATTCAATCCATTTTCCTCTACTTTCATTATATATTCAGATTTCCAAAATTGTAGCATGCATGGTAATTGGATGGTTTTATAGCAACTAGACACGCCTAAAGAAAATAGTCGAGCTTCAACCAGTAATATTGAAATATTCTATGGAGAAATATTGGATTTTGCAGGAAGCATCCAGAAAAAAATGAAAAGAATATTCTATTGCTGTACCAAAAAGAACTAGTCAATATTCAACTATTTCAAGGGGAAGCATATGAGCAAGAAACAATGGTACTGAAGGAAATTCAAGTTTCACTGAAAAAAAAAAGAGTCCAGGAGTTGATGGAATAGTGATAGAAATGTTTCAACAAACTGATGAATTACTGGAAGCACGCACTCGTCTATATTAGGAAATGTGGACGACAGCTACATGACTGACTTATTATAAAAGGTCCATACCATAGAGTGCTCAAATTATAAAGCAATATCACTGCAAATAAAATTTTGGTGAACATCAATTCTTTGGACTTAAGTCCATGACTTGCTGTATTATTTAGTTATCCTGGGAGTCACTAGTAGTCTAATACTGTATTTACAAACCTCGTATGTATATACGATTCTCTGGTTTTGCCTCTCTAGATAGCCAAGTCTAAAACATTTGGCATCAACAGTGGTCTGCTGAAATAAATCATAGGAAGAATTTTCTAAAGTGGTTCTCAGTTTGGATTAGGTTTAGCGGTTCTGTTCACTCTGAGTCTTATTAGTAAAAATAGCACCGATAATTATGAAGTGACAGTATTTATATGCAAAACATTAACAACAGATCAAGAATTGGGAAGTGATGGGTGGCCATATGTTTGATTTTTGTTGTTAAGTGCCATTGATTTGGATCCAAACCACATTGAACTTTACATGACAAAAATCCAGAGAAACACGGCCTGGTCCCACTTCATCCTCACAATTGTTCCTACGCTGGAGTCCATTGCGGCAGCCACTGTGTCAGTCCATCCAGTTGAGGATCTTTCTCTTTTCACTGCCCCATTTACTAGACTCTCCTACAACACCCAAAGTATGAAAGATGAAGTCTCACCATCTTGTCTCCAAGGAACACTCTGACCACACGTTTTCCAAGACAGTTCAATATCTCCTTTTAGCAGTCCATGGTAATTTCAACTTTCCTCTTCAGCACCACAATTCAAATGAATTGATTTTTCTTTGGCCTCCCCTTCTGAAAATCTAGTTTTCACATGTAGAAGGAGGCAATTGAAAATACCATGGCTTGGGTCAGGTATATCTTAGTCATCAAAATAACTTCCTTGCTTTTCAATACTATGAAGGGTCTTGTGCAGTAGATTTACTCAGTGCGACACATCTTTTTATCTCTTGACTACTGTTTCCATGATTATTAATTGTGGATCCATGCAAAACAAAAAAATTCCACACAATTTCATCTGTTTCTCCATTTATCATGATGTTATCTACTAGTGGAGTTGTAAGGATTTTGGTCTTCTTCACACTGAGTTGTAAACGACACTGAAGGCTACAATCCTTGATCTTCATAATTAAGTACTTCAAGTTCACCTCACTTTTAGCAAGCAAGATTATCATGGCATCTGTGTATTGCAGGTTGTAAATAAGCCTGTCTTGATGCCACATTCTTCTTCATATAATATAGCTTGTCTGATGGCTTACATACAATATAAATTAGATAAGTATTTTGAGAAAATATAATCCTGTCACCCACCTTTCCTGATTTTAAACAATGCAACATTCCCTTGTTGTGTTTGAACAGCTGTCTTTTGATCTATTTAAAAATTCTGCAGGAACAAAAATGTTTTGCAATTCACATTAATTTCAAGGCTATCCATACTCTATTATGATCCACAAAGTTTAATGTCTTTGTACAGTCAATAAAATACTAGTAAAATATTTCTGGTATTCTCTGCTTTTAGTGAAGATCCATTTGACATAAAAGATGATATCCTTTATTCCACATCCTCTTCTGTATGTGGGGTGAACTCTGGCAACTTTCTGTCAATGTACTGAGACAAACTTTGTTGGATAATCTTCAGAAAAATTTCACTCACATGTGATATCAATGAATTTTTACATAATTCAGGCATTCTTGTTGGGTCGTTTTAGTTACGTAGTCATTTGCCAATTTGAGGATTAAGAGTGTAGGAGTGAAGTCTAAGATGTCAATCAGGATCTAACCAATGAGACCTCTGTGTGGGCCTGGCGTTCTCATGAGGATTCTGGGAACGTCTGCATTTCCTCCTTGGAGACAGGAGAGATACTCTCTCCTTTGGTTGTCTCCCTTGGAGACTCTCTACTGAGTAGGCTGACTTCCTGCAAGGCATTCCTGAGGAGAAGCCTCATGAACCTACTCTGATACAGCTAGAGCCCTGAGAGCTGGAGAAGCCATGTGGAGACCCCTGCCAGTGCTGAGATGCTTATCACTATTGTATCCACAAGACTTCCTACCCACTGGCCTATGATCTTCCTCCATTCGGTGTCATTGTATGTGCTTTGTGAGTCAGAAGAGGATGTTATTGATTGGTATCAGACATATGGACTAATATCAGACTTATGGACTTGATCTGGCCTGGACTGGGATTTTTCTCAATAGTCAATTGCTCTTATATATAAACCTCTTTCTTATACACGTATGAGTTTCTGTGAATTTGTTTTTTTAGTCTATCCAGACTAACAGTTGCCTTTCTTTGAAAAGTGTGCAAATATGAATCCTTCCCATTCAGTTGACCAAACAGCGGTCTTGCAAGTTTCCTGGTATAGATGAGTGAGTTCTGATTGTGTTTTATCAGCTTGTTGAAACCTATGCATTCTTAGTCATCAATTCCTGGACTTTGTTTTTGGCTGATGCTTTCAGTGAAGTTTGAACGGTCTTCATTCAGTCCTATTGGTCCTTGCTCATCTGCTATCTCCTGAAAGGGTGAAATGTGTATTAGTTTTTTTGGTACAGTGATTGTATTTTTTTCCATCTTCTATTGCTGCCTCTTGCATTATTAAATATGTGCCCATAGAATCTTTTAATATTGTAATTTGAAGCTTGAATTGTTTTCTTGAGCATTTTTGTTCCAATTCTGCTGAGTATGTTCCTCCTTTTTGATTTTATGACTCCAGTCCTTTCCATATTTAATTATACTACTTTACTTTGTCTTCTTGAATGTCTTTAAAATTTTCTATTTAACCTTTTTACTTAATTATTTCTTCCCTTTGGTTTAACTACTCTATCATTAAGAACAAGTTTCAGATTCTTTTCTGACATTCACTATGGCCTTTTCTTTCTCTCCTGCCTTTTTAATGACATTGTGCTTTCCTCGTGAATGATGTTCTTTTTGCCTTCCCATAACTCATCAGGTCTTCTGCTACTGGTATTCAACATTTTAAATCTGTTCTTGAGATTCATGTGGGATAGACTCAATGCTGTGTTTTGGCTTTTGTATATTTGTTCTAATTTTCTTCTGCTTTATTTTGAACTTACCTATGAGCAATTGATGGCATGTTCCACCATTAACCCCTGGCCTGGCATTAGCTACTGTTACTGAGCTTTTCTATCTGATCTTGACACAGATGTTGTGTATTCTATCTGGAGAATTCTATCTATAAAGTTACCCTTTGTGTTGTAGAAAAAAGATATTTATGATAATGCAGTCATTGGTCTTGCAAAATTCAAGCATACTTTCCCTCATTTTGTTTAAATCACCAAGTCCACATTTAGTGATTTTAATCTTTTTTAATATTTGTTTGTAAATTTTGCATTCCAATCATCAATAATATCAATCCACTTTGATTGCATGCTTGGCCAATTTCCAACTGAAGATATTGGTAAAGTTATTTTAATTTATTCATCACTAGCTTTTGTGGTTGCTGTATAAATTTGAATAATAGATGTATTGATTTGATTTCCTTGAAAGAGGATAAATATATTCCTTCCTGAGAACATATTGTATTTCAAGACTGATTTTTGCAATGTCTCTTCTGACAATGAGTGTAAAGCCATTCCTCTTCATTGTGTCATTCCTGGCATAGTAAATCATATGACTTTTCTGATTCACAATGGCCAGATCCAGTCCTTTTCAGCTCACTAATTCCTAGGATATTATCTCTGTGCATTCCATTTCATTTTGAATGACTTTCAAAATATTCCTAGATTTTTACTTCACACATTCCAAGTTGCAATTATTGGATTTTTGTGGCTATTTCTCTTAAATTGAGTTGTGCCCATTAGCAAATGAAGATCCTGAAGGCTCCACTCCCACTGGCTTTACCTGACTCACATCATCAAAGTTTTCTCCACTCTGAGAAAGCAGTTTCTCCTCAGTCATATTCTGAGTACCTTCTGATGTGAAAGGTCCGTCCTCCATGGCTATCTCCAGCAAAGTTTTGCCCCCATTCATTAGGGCTTCGGTGTCTAACAATCCCTGAAAGCTATGCAAAATGGTTCCTGTGACTACTTTCTCTAAAATGGGCACCAAATTCTTTCTAATTTCCTGCTCTTAATCTGGAGCCTCCTAGAGACCTATTCACTTTCCTCAAATGCCTGCTTGTGTTTGGAATATCTGTGACATACTGTGTTTGTCTGGGTAGACTAGAGAAGCAAATTCAAAGGCATGCATATGTGTATAAGAAAGAGGTTTATATACAAGAACAATTGAATATTGAGAAAGCATCCCAGCCCAGCCCAGTCCAAGGTCATATAACCAATACCCATCTATAAGTGTTCTTAAGACTCACAGAACACATGCAATGACACCAGGACAATCACAGGCCAGTGGGTGCAGACTCTAATGTATCAATTGCAGAAGCATCTCAGAGCTGTGACTCCTCCAGTTTCCAGGACTGAGGGTCTATCAGCATGCTGCCATGTATCCTGTCAGCTGCAATGTCTCCCAGGGAGTGAGCGAGATAGTATCTCCCACCTCATTTCCCAGAATTCTCAGAAGAGAAGACCATGCCATACAGAGGTCTCATTGGTTAGCTCCTGATTAACAGGCTAGACTCCACCCCTACACACTTGATCCTCAAATTGACACTAGATTAGGTGACTACCACACATAGCTTCCATCATCACAGCAACACACAAACCACCACTGTACTACAAAATGACAGAAGCATGGAGGTATGTTTGATACTTTTCTGTAACTTTGTCAAGAGGGGAAATATAGAGAAGCTGATTCATTGATTCTACTTATAGTACATAAGTGATAAATCAAAGACAAGCTCACAAGCTCACCTCAAAAACTGCATAAAAGATCTCAAAATGTCTACTTCTGCTATAGAAGAAAATTATTTCTTATAACATCATAATCATAAGACTAGACAATGGACAGTGGCATTCTGTCATTAAATTTAAACTTTACATATGAGATTGGACTAAAACAGGAACTAAAAGTAGAGAGACATGAATGAAGGAATTGCTCACATGTCCCCACTTCTGTTATAATACCTTGGCTCTCCATTCTTCACCTATGACCCCAAAAGGATGTTCTTTATGATTAATTGACTGAGGAAGAGAATAATAACATTTGGCTTACAGGTAGTTTTATATTACATTTATATTAAATGTGCAGTATCAGCATTACAGTCCTTTTTGGGGACATTTTTGAACAAAAGTAGTGAAGGAATATCTTTCCATTGGACTGAACTTCAAGAAATGTACTTGGCTGTTCATTTTGCTTGGAAGGATAAATGACCAGATATCCAAGTGTATATTGATTCATGTAGTGGGGCCAATGGTTTAGCTGGATGATCAAGCACTTAGAAGGTGCGTGATTAGAAAATCAGTGCTAAAGAGGTGTTGGCAAGAGGTATGTTGACAGACCTCTCTGAAAGGGCCAAAGAAATGAAGGTATTTATGTCTCATGTTAATTCTTATCAAAGGGTTACTTCTGCCAAGGAGGATTTTAACAGTCGAGTGAGTGGAATATGTACTTTGGAAACCTGTAATCCTCCTCATTGGACCACTCCTGTTATTGTTCAATAGTCTCATTAATAAAGTTGCCATGGTGGCAGGAGTTAGAATCATGGATTTCCACTCACCTACATTTTCCAATAAGAACTGAGTGTCCAATCTGCCAGCTGCAGAGAGCAACACCGAGCTCAAGCTATGGAGTGCCTTCTTAAGCAGCCTTGTGTAATATTCTGTTCAGGTATTTGACTTCATCATGTTTTCCAATAGCCTTAGCAAGCCGATGATGAAGAGCAAGTTTTAGAGGTCTTCTGATATACACTATAGTTTTTTTTCTTTTCTGTCTTTTTAATGATCTCTTATTTTCTTCAAGAATTATATTTTTGATATAATCTCCCCAGATCACCAGATCTTCTGTCATTATCGTTCAATGCATCAAATGTGTTCTGGAAATGTTCTAAAGAATTAGGTAGAATAGACTTAAGGTTGTATTTGGACTTTTGCACATTTATGTTAATTTTCTTTAATTTCAACCTGAACTTACATATACAAAATTGATGGTCTGGTTTTGTCTGTTGATACTGAGCTTCTCCATCATCTCATCTCACATATGTAGTCAATTTTATTTCTGTGTATTAGAGATGGAAAAGTTCAGTTTGTCATTTGTATTGTTGGGAAAAATTTATTTTCTATGAACACATCCTTGGTCTTGCCAAATGCTATCATTTGAACTCCAGCTTCATTGCTATCATCAAGACCATATTTTCCAACTACTATTCCTTATTCTTTTGTTTCCAATATTTGCATATCTTTTGCCAATAAGAACCAATGCATTTTGATTATATGTTTCATTTGTTTCTGACTGAAGATTTTGGTAGCATTCTTCAATTTTTTCATCATTAGCTTCTGTGGTTGGTGTATAACTTTGAACAGCAGTTGTATATATTGTAATTCCTAAAATGTAAGTATATATCATCTAATCACAGAAAATATTGTACATCAAGATAGACTATTCTATTAAATGTCCTTTTTTTTTGACAATAAATGATTGTATCATTCCCAGCATAGTGATAATTTGATTTTCTGATTCAAAATGACCAACACCAGTTCATTTCAGCTCATTAATGCATAGGAAAATGATATATGTTTCATTTTAATTTTGATGATTTCTTATTTTCCTAGATTCAAACTCCATATATTAAAAATTCCTATTATTAGTAAAGATTTTTCTGTTTCAACTCTTCCTTCTAACCTTGAGTTGTGCCCCATCAGCAAATGGAAATTCTAAAGACTCCACTCCTACAAGCTTTACTTCATTCACCATAGTCAATCCTCCTTTGAGAAAGCAGCTCCCCTTTTCCATTGCCTTCCAATGGAGGGACTTTGTTACTATTCTGACAATGTACTGCTTCCATTCATTAGCCTTTCAGTAGCTGATGATGTTTCAATGCTATGTATAAGGTTTTCTGCAACTGTGTCTTCTGAAGTGAGCAGTCAATTCATTTTTTTATAGTCTGTTCTTTGGAAGCTCTACTGAGCCCTGTTCAGATTGAGTGACCCTGCTTGCACTTGAAATATTGGTGACATTGCTTTTAACCACACAGCAGTTTGCCAGTATGACAAACTGACAGACAAGTGGAAGCATATAAAATATGTCAATCAATATAAATCCAGGCCCCATGTCACTTACATATTTTCTGTCCCTTTTATGGTATGTTCTGTGCATTCTCATATATACACAAAATAAATGAAGTAGTCAAACACTCATTGGTGTAGACCTTGAACTACAAATGATGTGCTTTTGTCACCACACATGTTTTTATCTGATTCTTTATACTGGAGAATGTCCATGTGTGAAACGGTTAGTAATGGGATTCCTTCCTGTCCTCTGCTGCCCCTGGCTTAACATTCTAGGTTAACCTTGTTTTCTTCTAGACACTGTTCATATCTGTCTTTGGTGAGTTGCTCTCTTGACCTCTGCCCTAGCCCCATCTCCTCATGTCATAAGTGGATATCAAGGAACATATGTCCACAGGTTCTCTCTGCCATAGCTTCTTTTTAGTTATTTTTCATGGATGTGTCCCCAAGGCTTCACAGCAGGAACATCTGGCACCCATCTGCTAGGCCACTTCTCTTCTCTAGACTTCTTCTGAAGGCCCTTGTTACTCCCATTCTAACCATTTGTATCACATGTACTCCTTCCACTTAGGGAGATACTTTACTGAGTCATGAAATGACTAAAAGTTTGAAGGAAGTTAATCTTCCTACAGGGTGCTGAGACAAGCATTAGCTCTGTCAGCTTTCATTATACACTCCACTTGGCAAAACGCTATGGAGCACACTTACTATTCTGAATGAGTACGTTATGGAGAGCTCCACAAATAAAAAGTGAACTCATATGTAGTTACTCTGAATGTAAAAATGCTTATTAGTGTTTATTACATTCTCTCAAATTCTCCATTTCAGTTCTTCATATTTTCAAAATAAAGTCATAGATAGGTGAACAGGTACTTTCAAACTTCTTTTTGCTAATTGCTAATGGCTCTTTGCTCTCATTTCCCCAACCCAAGTTTTTTTAATCACTCTGTGCATTTGCATCAATTTTTAGAAACAATTGGCAATAAAACAAATCTAAATCTCACTTTTTGTTAGCTAAAAGAACAAAACAAAATTCAGTTAGGTGATTTCTCAGTTGGTTTTATTTCCTCTGGAAAGTAAAATAAATATAAATATAATAATAATAATAATAATAATAATAATGCACCTATCCACCTCAAACTAAAATCTGGCTCTTTGTCCTGGTGGTGCTTTCAGGTAAGTGTTAGATGGCTAACCACAAGGTTGACAGTTCAAACCAAACAGTCTCAGCACAGGAGAAAGAAGAGGCTACCTTTTCTGATAAAGCCTCCCTAAAACAGGCCACTGTCATTTAGCATCAATTCAATGGCAGCAGGTTTTGTTGGACAAGGCCTAGTATAGCAGAAAGACATATTTCATTTATGTCACTCACTTTTTCCTCATCAACGGAGGAACTTTCTCTAGTTTGTGGTTAGCACAATTAAGTGACTGAAACTGTCCTATTGGTGGCCATCTTTGCACACAGCCACCAAGACATTGTCTGGACATAGTGGAGCACATGTATGTTTTCTACAGCTTGGCATCTTTTCCTTTTGTTGATTAAATTTGGGAAGAGTCATAATTACTGTGACATAAATGTGCTCAACTGTGGAAATCCTGTTCTTAGAAGAATCTGGCACAACCTCCTGTAGTCAATCAAGAGCTTCAAAGAAACCAACTGGGGCATCTAAAGTGACAACAGTTGCCTGACAAATTGCCATTTCAAATCTCTTTGAACTAGAAGAGTGAACTTAATAGCTTTCAGCCACCGATGGTTATTCTTTAAATGTGGCTTTTTTTCTCATCTTTTCAGTCATCTCCGAGTTTTACTTCTGCAGCCTTGAAAACTGTTCTTGCTCCTGTTTACGTTAAAATTGAGATATTTCATATTGTTTCATGATTGCCATTTGGGGTTTGTCTTCACTTGCCAAGTCAATAATAATGTAGAAAGAATGCCAAGAAAATCATCATGGCAAGAGTCTATTGCTGGATGGCAAATCATGCTAGAGCCAAATATTTCTCTGGTTGAGTAGGCAATTTTAAGTAAACATAACATACAGATATATGACTTCTAACATGGATTCACTGGGGGACAGCAGTAAGATTAAGACATTTGAAACCCTGTTTTGTGCTAGATGCTTTAGTTATAGGAATGAATTACATTTAATCCCTAAAATCACACTCTAAAGTGGCATTATATAATACAGTAGTCACCATTTATACATGATTTAAAAATTGAAGCTAAAAAAGTTAGAATTTCGAATTCATTGTATCAGTCTCTCTAGACATATTTCTAGTGTCTACAGGTGGCTTGTGCTTCTTGTATTGGATTAGGTAATTCAGACATCTTTATCACCACTGATGTATAATACACAAATGTACTAGACAACGGTGCTCTAAAGTACACTCAGGTTGTAAAATGGTGAAATTTTTCTCACATACTTTGAACATGTTATCAGGATGGACCAGTCCCTAAAGAAGCATATCATGCTTGATAAAACAGAGAGTCAATGATGAAGAGGAAGTTTCTCAATGAGATGATTTGCCACAAGGACTGTAATAATAGGATCAAATACAGCAAAGCTTTTGAGGATGAGACAGGACCAGGCAGTGCTTTGTCTTATTGAAGATAGGGCCAGGATGAGGTGGAACTAACTCAATAGCACCTGACAATGATGATGTTCTAAAATAGGTGTTAATATTTTTCATTATTCATCAGCTGAAACTGAGATATAGATTGGTTGGAATCAGGAATGCACACATTGGCTTTTATCAGTTATTGTCCTTTCGCTTATTTCTTCCTAAAAGAGGGTCTTATAGTACAATATCATTTTCTCTTGTCATCTTAGCCATCCACCTTCATGGTTTCATGTCAGGCATTTGTGATGAAAGAGAATCCCTGACCCACTGGAGTGACTGCCTCAGGCAATTTGTGCAATAGTAGGTGCAAAGGAGCTTCTGGGAAATCCTTAGATTTTAATTTCTAATCGTGTCAATTTTGGGCTATTGTAATCCTTGCAATATATTACAATACTAAGGTTGTATTGCAATAGGTTGTAATCATAGATGACAGCTTTCTTTAACTGCTTGGGTGCTTTTCTCATGAGTTAATCTACCATTGAAGAAAGACTTGCTATTATTTATGTATCATCATGTCAGTTCCAACTCATAGTGTCGCTATGTACAACAGAGCAGAACACTGCCTAGTCCAGCACCACCCTCACAATTGTCATGCTTGAAACTGTTGTTCCAGCCATTGTGTTCATTCATCTCATCAAGGGTCTTCCTCTTTCCCCCTGCTTCTCCACTTTACTGAGCATAATGTCCTTCTCCAGGACTTGTCTCTTCTGATAGCATGTCCAAAGCACATGAGACAAAGTTTCCCCATCCTTGCCTGTAAGAAATATTCCTGTTATAACTTGTCTCTTCTGATAGCATGTCCAAAGCACATGAGACAAAGTTTCCCCATCCTTGCCTGTAAGAAATATTCCTGTTATACTTCTTCCAAGACAGATTGGTTTGGTTGTCTGCCAATCCAATGCACTTTCATTTTTCCTCCCCAAAACTATAGTTCAAAATCATCGATTTTTATTCAGTCTTCCTTATTCAATGTTTAATCTTCTTAGGCAGTATGAGGCAAATAAAAGTACCTTGGCTTGAGTCAGACACACCTTGGTTGTCAAAGTAGCATCCTTGACTTTCAGCACTTTAAAGAGGTTTCATGAAGCAGATTTACCCAATGCAATGAGTCATTTGATATCTTGCAGCTTCCATCAGCATTGATTGTCAATATAAAGAAAATGATTCTTTTCCTCCATTTAATGGCTTCTCCACTTATCAGATGTTACCCTATTGATCCAATTGTGAGGATTTTTGTTTTCTTTACATTGAGTTGTAATCCATATTGAAGTGGAAATCTTCATCAATATGTGCTTTAAATCCTCATTTCCACCAAGTAAGTTTGTATCATCAGAGTACTCCAAAAGGTTAATAAGGCTTTCTCCAAACCTGATACCACATTCTTCTTCACATAATCCAGCTTCTCTAATTATTTTCAAAGCATACAGATTGAATAAGTACAAGGAGAGGGTACAACCCTGTCACACACTTTTCCTGATTTTAAACCATGCATTATTCCCATGTTCTGTTCACAAAACTGCCTCTTGTTCCATGTACAGATTCCACATGAGCACATTTTAAGGGTTCCGAAAAGCTTCCTCTCAAGACTGTTCGTAGGGTGTTAAGGTTTACACAGGTGAGTGGCTTTGTGTAATCAAGAAAGCAAAAATAGACATCTTTCTCTGCTTTCAATGAAGATCTATCTGATATCAGCAACGATATCCCTTGTTCCACATTATCTGACTCTGGTCTGAATTTTTGGCAGCTCTCTGTCAATGTACTGATGCAACTGTTGAATCATCTTGAGCAAAATTATACATGTCTGTGATATTAATCATATTGTTCTAAACTGTGTGCATTCTGTTGTGTCACTTGTTTTTTGAATAGAAAGGAAACCCCACTCTTTTCCATTTCCTTCTTCAGGTTTTTAGTCATTGTCCTGAAAACAGTCACTGTTGCTGCTCTGTGGCTTCTACATATGGCTTATTTTTCTGTACTTTTTGGGAAGTTTCTTTTCTAATTCTAATTGGTGACTTCCCTCCTTGATTGTCTGTGAAGTTATATTTTATGTTCTACAGGGAACTCTGGTAGTTTTGGCTGAAACATTAGAATTCACTTTCAGACACCAGTTCATTGTGTTTCCTCAACTGAAAAATAAAATTTCCATGAGGGTGTGTACTAGGATCGAGGACATATCAGATATTAAACTGATAAGAACAGATACTACACTTGATCTTTGCCAAAAGGCTGAGAAGCAATGAGTTTGCTCCACTTTTAAAATGTGCTTTATTTTTCCTCTTTTGAAGTTTTATTTTTTAAAATATATATTTAACAGGATCAATGAATTTCTTCAAATTCATTTGTAGCTAATTATTTTTTACTTCACTTTTTTTGACATTGCTGCCCGCTGGTGGGAGTGGGAGGTTCAGCCTTGCTCCTGGATAGCTGCTGCTGGATTTGAACCGCTAAGCCAGTGAGCCACAGTCCCGCACTCAACCACTACACCACCGGGGCTCAACCTTCACTTTCCTATATAATCTTTTTGTTTAATGTCATGTAAATTTCTCTAACGAGACCAGATAAGTTTATCGTCTTCAGTACAGTACAATTAGAGACTTTTATTTTGCCCCATTTTTTTTACAGTTTATTGACATATAATTCACATATACAAATCATTATTTCAATCATATCAATGAGAGTTGTGTAATAATTACCAAAATTGATTTTAGAGCATCATTTGCTCTCTCGTGTCCATTGACAGCTGTCCATTCCCCACCTCCCAACCCCCAACCACCCCTGCCATGCCCTTCCAAACCAAACTCATTGAGATGAAATCAACTTTGACTCATGACAACTCTGTAGGGTAGAACTTCCAGGTGGGGTTCTACAACTATAACCCTTCCCCTTCCCCAAATCATAATAAAAGTATTAGGAACTAATCTAGACTCTATACCATAGCTCAGTAACATCAAGTAGTAATGCACAGTGTAAGAGGACAGAAGACCATAGACGTTTGGGAAACTCTGTTCTAGTTGTTGTCTCTATAAATTCATTTATCTGTGTTTTGTATTCTGAAAAGTATAGAGGAACCCTAAACAGAGTCAGGAAAACCTTCTTGACCCACAACGACAAGATAGGACAAAGATAAACCCAAATATTAAAAAAAATGACATGACAGAAATATTAAAAGCCAGATCAAAGCCAAAGTGTGTCAAAGGGGAGATTAAGTGGCATGATTTTAACCATTCAAGTTATATTTATAATTTTAATTCATTATCATTTTCTCTCCAAGAACCTGTCTGATAACCAGTTTATTCCAATCCCTCAATTATTATTAGAGAGAAATTACTCAAGGCTTATTTTATCTTTCCACTGTCATTTATCATCTTCTGGACTCCAGAATTTCACAATTTAAGTTATATTCCTTCAGATTTGGATTATGTAATTTATAGTTCTTGGGTCATGGATGTTGGGTGCTTCGTCCTTGTGGACTTAGTTTATGTTCAATTACAGGTTATTAATTAACTCTCTTTGTCAATTACAATTTTTTCCTTCTATGAGTTAACATTTTCAACCACTTTTGTTCTATTACTACAGTTCCTGCTTTAGGAAGTAGTTGAAGTTCTTCTGAAGCTCAACTTTTTTTCAAAACCAAAACTACGCACCTCTCATATTCAATATCTTCTGAGATGACTTAAGATATTTAATGTTTGCTTGAGTCATGGTTTTGTTCTTCATAGAGTCATCACCATTCTGTGTATTAAGTGTTGAAGGAGCTTGCTTTTACAAATTCTCAATTGAGAATATCTACAGAATCCTACAGTGAAACATTGAGCCTACACCTATTTGTATCTTTGTTCAGTGCTACCAGACACAGAATTTGTAAGTACAAAGGACTAATCTCAACCACAGGTGTCTCAGGCTTTCAAAGACTTCTGTAATCTATATAAAATTTATAAGGCCTTTATGACACTGTACCTTAAATAGGGAAATTACTTGAGTAGCTCCTTTTTCCTCTCAAAGCACATTGGATTTTTACTATAGTATGAATAATGATCAAAGGAGAACTTGAAGGGAAACCCAAGCAAATGGAAACTCTGTACATGTAATTCAGATAATATTATCAGGAAGTTATAGAGATACCTCAAGAATAGAAGGCATCTTGGTGGCTTTCATAGTGTTATAGTGACCCCAAAAGGTACTGCCTCTGTCTAGTAGCTCATGGGCTATGACTGCCTTCCTACAACAGTATGAGTGATCTCTCTCTAATCAATGAGTGATCTGTCTCTAATCAAACAAGTACCTGATATCAAGGACAGACAATTGATAGAGCTGAGGGAGAGGAATCTATAACTGTGTTCTAGTTTCTGCACGGGAGAAATGGCAATAATTTTTACAGGGCATTGGAAAAATGAGAGGACTTGTAAGCTGTAAATATCCCAGGCCATTCCTGGTACCACAGGAAACCTTAGTGCTAGAACATTAGGGCTAAGGGAGAATGAAGCCTAGTTTCCAAACTTGGCTCTACTTCTTAAATAACTTCTTAATGTATGGCTTCAAAACTACAGTTAAGCAGATTATAAATTATACTTCCCAGGAGTATTATATTTAAATGCAACAGAATAAAGATATTATAAAAATATCATTAGTACCACATGCAAGTATAATTTTGCTGAAGATAATTCAAAAACAGTTGCATCAGTACATTATAGGAAACATCCAGAAACTTAAATATGATTCAGAAGAGGAAGAGAAATAAGGGATATTATTGCTGATGTCAGATTAATTATACAGAAAACACAAAATACCAAAAATATTTTTACTTGTGTTTCACTGACTATGGAAAGACATTTAACTATATGGTTTATAAATGAGTATGGATAACACTGCAAAGATCATGAATTCCAGAGCATCTAATTATAGTCATGTAGAACCTGGACATAAACCAAAAGGCAGTTATTAGAATAGAATAAGGGGATGCTACATGGTTTTAAATCAGAAAAGTTATGCATCAGAGTCGTATAGCTTTCCCACATCTATTCAGCCTGTATGCTGAGCAAATAATCTGAGAAGCTGGAGTACATGAAGAAGAACACAATGTCATGATTACAGGAAAGTCTCCTAAAAGTTGCAATATATACACAACACAGCCTTGCTTATTGAAAATCAAGAGAACATAAAGCACTCAATGATGAAGATCAAACATTACAGCACTCAGTGTGGATTACAAATCAATTTAAGGTAATGGAAATAGGGTCATAAACAGAGAAATGATGGAAGTTATCAGGGATTCCATTTGACTTGGATCCAAAATCAACTCTCATGGAAGCATTAGTCAAGAAATTAAACAACATAGGACTGTGGAGCAAGTGGTGGAAAAAGGCCTTCCTAAAGTATTAAATATCAAAGAAGTAACTTATATTAATAAGATGCACCTGACTCATGCCAAGCATTTCAATTTCCTTATAAGCACATGAAAGTTGACCCATGAATAAGTAAGCCCAAGGAAGAATCGATGCATGTAGATATGGTGCTGGCAAAGAGCATTGAACGTTCCTTGACTGCCAGAGGAACAAACACATAGGTTTTGAAAAAAGTACAATGACAGCACTTCTTAGAAGGAAGGATAACAAAAATGTGATATAATGTGCTTTGAGCATGTTATCAGGAGAAATGAACCTGGAAAAGCCTTCATGTTTGGTAAAGTAGAGAGATACCAAAAAGTGGAAAACCCTCGAGGAAAGGCATTGACACACTGGCTGCAACCATGGCTCAAACATACCAATGCTTGCGAGAATGGCACTGGTTTGTTCTGTTGGCCATAGGGTCAGGATGAAGCCGTGGTGATTCAAAGGGATCTAAAACAGTAAACTTAAGAAGCAGAAAATCCTGTTGTTAGTTGGGTACCACGGCTTGGTTCTGACTCACAGGGAACCTATGCATAACTGAGCACAGTCCTGAGTCATCTTCTCAACCGTTCCAGCGTTAGAATCATCGTTGCAGCCACAGTATTTGGGCATGTCTTTGGGGGTCTTCTTCTCTTTCACAGCCCCTCCTCTATAGCAAGCATGATGCCCTTCCCCAGAGACTGGTCTCTCAGGACAAAATGTCCAAAGTATGTTATACTGAGTCTTTCCAACCTTACCTCTAAGGAACATTTTGGTCATACATCTTCCAATATAAGAGGTATTGAAATCTTGAAAAACTGATGATAGACAGGTCAAATGATTTGTTTATTGACAGAACACTCATGTTTGATTTTAATCAAAATTATGACTTCAAATAGTCCATTCTCTTTCTTTTTGAAAAAATTAAATTTCTTACTGTGAACACAAATTTCCCCACTTTTAAAAACAAGAGATTTTTGAACACTTTCTAAAATAAGCAACTGAAAATTTCTCTAATTCCATTGTCTTTCTTGTTGGTGATCCATACAAAAGCAAAACAAGCTTTTTATGTGACATGTGTGATTGATTCATCTGCTTAGAAAGTACTAATGGTCCAACTTCTTTGTGAGCAGTGGCAGAGCTAAGGAGACAAGGAGTGCACATCTGGGGAAGGAAAAAAGTTAATTACAATATATTGTGAAAAGTGATTTTACATAAGCCAGTAGATAAAAGCTTAGGGAAAACACCTAACAAAGAAGATGAGCCCAAAGCTCAGTACTATGGATAATAACACCTGAGCCAGGTGTTAATTTTAGATGATATAGGCAGAAGATAGTGTTCTAAAAATTGTACTAATGGTGGCATGAGGGCAGAAGAAAGATCATCTAGGTCAGCATCAGCACAAGGCAGAATCCCATGAAGTTGAAATTAGATATGCTCTCTCTTTTCAAATGTGTGTGTGTGTGTGTGTGTGTGTAGTCAATGCTGACACCAGTAGTCTCTCACAAGAAACTCTCTACTTCTCCGCTGGGTTAAACAATTTGTTGCAAAGGTCACACAATCCACAGATCATACTCACAATAACAGGGATTATTAGGGAAGTAATAAGTTACAATTTAGGATCAGGAAATGACTGACCAACTAACTCTTAATTCTACTCAGTAAACAACTGATGTTTGATTATCAACATTTAGGCTGGAAGAAACAATGGAGTCCATGAGTCTACTTTTTTCTCCTCCAAAGAGTGATAATCATTCCAAATTTCAGCATGATTAGGATACTCTTGTCTAAATTTATTGTATTTTTCCCCGATAGTTCCTGTAATATAGTACCCCAATTGCCTAACATAGCAAAACATATTACTACAATTCCAGAGACCAGAACTCTGAAATCGAAGTGTCTAAGTGTCCATGGTCCAAAAAAATAATATGACATGAATGGAACTAGAAACAATTATGTTCAGTGAAATTAATTCATCACAAAAGGAAAAAAGAGGGCTGAGCCCCGGTGGCGCAGTGGTTGTGCGTGGGACTGCGGCCCACTGGGATGGAGGTTCAATTACAGGAGTGGCTCCACAAGAGCAAAGGCTGGGCCTCCTACTCCCACCACCAGAGGACAGTGATGCCCAAAAAACAACAACAAAAATGTTGTATGGACCCACTATTATAGAAATAAAAGCCAAGACAAACATTTCATTGTCAGGGCATCCTCTCTTCTAATCAGGTCTCATAAGTAGCAAGGTAAGCAATGAGTTCATGTGTCCATGAACATATATGACATCCTTTATATGGACACATATAAATCCACCCTGACAGAGGCCTGACCTCAGCTGGGATCAGTTTTTTTTTTGGATCTGTGGAGAGGCAGAGAGCTGTTCCTTTGCTGCAATGCAATATTGTGCTGAAGTTGCCCCGAATTAACAGGTTCTCCTACAAGAATAAGAGAACATTATTTGAAATTCAAGTCATGAGAGTATACAGATCTCCAAGAAGAACACTTCATTTCCTATTGTGGGTAGACATGGAGGAACCATCTGAGAGCAATAACAACCACAAACACTTAACAATACTTATACAGAAACCCAGGGAGGAATATGCCCAGTAATGTGTTCCTAATTAGACAATTTTGACCTAGCTTTATTCAGCCCTTAATGAGACATACCATGTGCTCTATACTATTGGGACTTTAGACTCGTCTTTTTAAGGTGCACACCTTTCTCCATGGACTACACCAGAAGGACGTGATGTGAAACTTGACTTAGTGAACTGGTCTCTACCTCAGATTCATCAACAGCTTAGGTTTAATGCCCCCAATTCCCTAGTGTTTCAGAACCAGTTGAAAGGTTATAGTACTGGTGATGACTGGATTTTGGTGTGGATCTCTTGCCTTGAGGGTGCCCATTGAATGGTGGCTTGAAACTATCATGTACTTACTATTGTAATGCTTTCCTTGATTTTTATCATAATCATGATTGGACCATTGCGAATGAATGATATTGAAAGTTTTGCTCTATTTCTAATTTCTATTATTTTTATGGGTCCAGTCACTTAAGAGTTATATCTGTACAAGTCAACAATTCATGTATTAAAGTTCTTAGCCAGCCAAGATTGTATAATGTTCTTTTATCAACAGTGTTTCAAATTCTACACCACTGGCAAAATCCACAACACCATCCATGGGACTCCATGATGCCCCAATAGGATAGTCGATGATGTTCTCTAACACAAACTGACAATAGTGTCTATAATGCAGTGGTTCTCAATCTTCCTAATGCTGCAACCCTTTAAGACAGTTGTTCTTGTGTAGTGACACCCCCTCCCAACAATGAAATTATTTTCATTGCTATTTCACAATGGTGATTTCGGTAATGTTATGAATTGTGCATTTTCTGTGAAAGGCTCTTTCGACTCACAGGTTGAGAAGCGCTGTTCTAATGTGAATCAGAGACATATACAAATCATAGATATTTGCATAGATTTGGGGCTCACATTTAATTTCATTCACCCCCAATAGTTCTTATTCCATGGTCCTGCTTGATGCTCACTCTCTTAAAGAGTTCATTGGAGCTGTGGGCACTATAGCAATATGTGGCAAAGATAGTAGGAGGCAAGGCTGGTGAGACTTTCTTTTATGTACCTTGTATATGTTGTCCGGGTAGATCAGTCCCTGGAGAAGGTCACCAGGCTTGGTAAACCAGAGAGGCAGTGAAAAAAAGGAAGGTATTCAATGAAATGGATTGACACAGTAGCTGCAACAATCATCTGAAATACGAGAATGACCATGGGCATGGCAAAGGACCCAGGGGTGTTCTGTTCTGTGGAATATAGAGTTGTTCTGAGTTGGAACCAGATCGAAGACCTCTAACACAACAATATTCCTCAAGAAGACGTAGTGGACTCTAGCATGACAGAGACCTGGAAGTGTCATGCTTACATGTTGGACTGAGATTCTCAAGGTTGGCCTTTCAAAACCATCAGCTTGCTTGTTGGGAGAAAGGCTGGTCTCTCTACTCGTATAAACAGTTATAGAGTCAGAAACCCACAAGGCCTTTCCATAAGTCAGCATCAATTCCATGGCAGTGAATGAGGATTGTTTTTTTTTTTTTTTCTCTAGGAAGTGTTGTGCTAACCCTTATAAAATCTGAAGTGATATAGGGGAATAGCAGCCCCCAACTTCCAAAACACAACTTTGCCACTGAATGCATAATAACCAACTGGTACAGCAGAGAACTATCTCTGAAGGGCTCCAAGGGTTCCTATAAATCTTTCCAGAAGCAGGCTGCAATATCTTTCCTGCAGTCTATTTGGTAGGTGTTGTAGCAGAGTTTGGTTAGTTTCTGAGTGTTTAAATGCTGTATTACCAGGGCTAAAAGAGTGCCATAAAATGAGCCCTTAGATTGGAAGTCACTCAAACTCCCACGGCTTCCACAAATTAAAGTCTACTGTAGTGACACGGATAAAGTAATGTTTTCAGAGTCTTCCTCTGGGGAATGGACAAATGAGAAGTAGCTGAAAAGATCCAATAATAATCAGAACATGGAATGTACACAGTATAACTGTAGGGAAAGGACATCACATTTAGTAAACTAAAGGGCCAGTGGAAAAGTGGAAGATTTTCACCAACATGGATTGATACCATGGTTATAATTAAAAAAAAAATCCTAAGCATAACAAGTGGAAGGGTGACACAGAAGCAGACAGTGTTTACTGGTGTTGTATAAGGTCTGTATCAGTTGGAACCAGCTAACAATATATTATTCTTGGCTAGAGATTGATGTTTGGGGGGAACTCCATTTAAGATAGTATTTAGGCATATCTCTAGTACATCATAACACAGGCACCAAGAAAAGACAGAAACAGAAGAGAGATGGTGGTAAAGTTAACTCTGGAGGGAAGTTTCAAAGGAAAATTTCTAGACATGTTGCAAGAATGTTCATCGTGTATGTATGCATATAAATAAGCAAATAACACATAGGAGGAGTGCCCATGAACTACATATCTTCAAATTACATAAATACATAAATATAGATTTACATATGCAAAATGTTGCTGTTTGCATTTTAATAGGAAATTATTATTTTAATTCATTGAAAAGTTCAGTTAATTTAAGCTGTGCATCTGATAGGCTATATGATCCATGCTTTCTTGGGAGGAGGTAGACAAGTCCCCAAAAGACACTTTCAGATCCCAAATATTCTCCAGCAGTAGAAGCATATCACCACCACCACCCCCCACAGAGTATGAGGGATGCTTAAAGTAAAAGGGCGTTTGTGTTCTAGAAGCATTCTCAAAAAGTGAAGGAGCAAAGTTGGTGTGAGGTTGGTGGTGGACCGTCCAGTGTACAGGGTTGTTATGGGTTGGAGTCAATTTGATGACACCTAACAACAGCAAAGTGATTGAATAAATCCATCATCTCCCTTGTCCTTCCTGGGAGAGTTCTCTCTTAGGTATCCTCTACACGCTCTCGGAGGATCCCAGTAGCATTGAGTCCCAATTGTCCATGGGACTAGTCAGGTCAGTAGCAAATCCATTAGCAATTTCCCCTTGCTACATATTATTTCCCCTTCCCTATATTTTTCTTTGGTTCCTGGGATTTACTGCTCAATAAAGTACTGTTAGTAATATTATCTCAGAGTCCTCTTTAGGAGGGGGATTCTGAATTAAGACTTGTCTATCTCTAACACACTCTGAGGAACTATAATGAAAGTTCTATGAAAAACTAAGAACCCAAGAAAAATCTGATTTCCGTTATTTATGTATGGGAGTTGGTCTTTCAAGAAGCAATATCATTATAATTTAATGAAGATGGCACACTGGAATTCACAAGAAGGTCAGAGTACGGAGAAGGATTGCACAAAGTACAAAAACATGTGCGAGTGAAGCTAGGAAGATGTGAGCACTAGATTAATTTGGGGCAAAGTGGAATCCTCTTGAAGTATGTAAATATACCTTTTTTTTATGTGTACAAGGGAGATATGCGGTCAAATAGCCTTAAAGACCCTGCTTTCACCAACTTACTGAAATCCCAGCTGTAATTCTAACTCAGGAGAAATAACTGCAAACCAGGATCATGCTCATAAATGATCAAATATACTCAGAGCCTTTCAAAGAATTCTGCTCAGCTGCACAAGGTGGGACCCGGGAAAAATAATGGAGGGCAGCCAGCCGCCCCCTCCAAAGAGTCTGCTTTTAATTTAAGTCACGTCGAGCAACAATACTTTATTTAGAGGAATGCAGAGAGGGGGAAGACTGGGTGCACATGGGTGGACCTTTCAAGAAGAAATTGAATGAAAAAGGGTGTGTGTGCAGAAATTGAGGAGCATGATAAAGTAAGAGAAAGTGCATCCCAAGTAGAAATCTTGAATTGTCAAATGAGTGACAGAAATAGTTTTCTCAGGCGGCTTGCAGTGCAAAATGGGTGGAGAGAGAGTCATGCTAATGATCTGTGGGGGATCTTCCCTCCTGAAGGAAGTATTGCCATGCTTACTAGAGATGTTACCCTGTGATTTTAAAAGGCTGGAGTTAGGTGCAGAATTTATGCCATACAGAAAAGGAACTTCATGGGTTTACTCAGGTGCATGCCAGATGTTCTACTGGCATTGGTCCCACAAGGAGAGACTCTTGGAAATCAACTACAGACCCTGGAATCCCACTCTGTTCACCAGTTAACCCTTCCCAGACCACCATTGCCATCATGGATACCAGCTCTAGTCAGGAGACCCTGGTGACTGATGACTAAATGTAGACAGCAGCATTTAGTCAATGCTGCTATAGGCACTTCTCATGATGGGCAACACGTGGGAAATAGCACAAGGTGTTTAGCAAAGGAACAAATACACAATATAATGGAGATAATAGAATGTGTATGCATAATCTTTGTAAGATAGTAAATTTTGGTTCTAGGTCAAAGGTGACTTTCTGGTTTTAATGTTTATATATATATATATATATATATATGTTTTGGAGAATGTACTGCAAATTCATAGCAAGTAGAAAACCTACAATTAGCCTAATTTATTCACCTTGTTCTGTGTTGCTGTTGTTAGGTGCCATCCAATCAATTCTCTCTTTTTCGTTTTTTTTTTTTGGCATCACTGCCCCCTGGTGGTGGGAGTGGGAAGCCCAGCTTTTGCTCCTGAGGAGCTGCTGCTGGAATCGAACCTCCATTCTAGTGGGCTGCAGTCCCGCGCACAGCCACTATGCCACCAGGGCTCAGCCCCCCAATCAATTCTTAATGAGGAACACTCTATAGAACAGAACAAACCCCCGCCTGGTCCTGTACCATCCTTAAAATTGTCCCTGTACCTGAATCCATTGGTGCAGCCTTTGTGTCAGCCCATCTCTTTGAGGGGCTTCCTCTTTGCCATTGCCCCTCCACTATACCAAATATGATGTCTTTCTCCATGGACTAGTGTCTCCTGACAATATAGCCAAAATATATAAGGCAAAGTCTTGCCACCCTTAACTCTGAAAAGTTTCTGGCCTACCTCTTTCACTATAGATCTCTTTGGCATTTTAACACTCCATGATCCTTATCTTACACAGGACAGACATTCAATATAAGCCACATGATGTTTTTAGGGGATCATGGGCCTACCACTTCTGGGTTTTCATGATTCTTTTAACATCACATTTTATCTCTGAGTCTTAGTTTCCTCATTTGTAAAATGAGAGGTTTTCCAGGGCAAGATGTTCCCTTTTCACTTTAGCTACAGAAGACTATGAAATACACATTAAATCCAAACTTATTCCAGGGAGGCAGTAGCCACTGAATTCATACCTAGAAGAAACTATGAATGTGGTTATATGTAGATTTGGGTTTGCAATATAAAGCACATTCTGTTCTTAGCTCACTCACTCATGATTATTTCTTCAGACAGGCAAAGAAGCCCTGTGAAATTAGTTTCTTTGACTAGGGAGACAGTGGGGCACATGTCCCTGGACCTTAATGTTTGGGGAGACATGTGGACTAAGGTTTGGTCTTTACGAGGTTCCTAGGTCAGCAAAAACTCCATAGTGGTTCATTTATTAGAATTGATGCAGTGTTCATTGGAATTAGAAGACCACACATACCAGCAAACAAAGGGTTCCAAAATGAAACAAACTTTATATCTGTGCACTTCAGAGTAAGATCATTAGAAGACAGTTTTGGCATGTTCCAGCATAAGGTCAGGGTAAATGAATTAAGAGATATCAATCGCTGTGTGAAGTTCCAAAAACTCACTGCTGTCAATTTGATTTTGCCTTATTGTGACCCTTTAACTCAGAGTAGAACTGCCCCTGAGGGTTTCTGAAACTGCACACCTTTACAGGGATAGTCTCATCTTTCTCCCACTAGGAGAAGTAGACACTTAGAATTTTCTCTACCTAACAAAGTGCTTATTTTCTTATGAATGAAATATCCTACCAGTTCTCCTGATTTCTCTGCTATAATTGCCATCCTCAATTAATTCACTGATACCCTCAGAATGGTGGGCATGGGATTCCAGCTGAGCTAACAAAAATTCTTGATGAGATTTTTTTTAAAGCTCTGATTGATTCAGGGTGTCTTTTGTCCCCTTTAACCCAGAGTTATAAGGATGCAACCCTACACTTCCAGAACAAGGCATAACATCAGATTCATTTTGAAGCCAGGGATGAAGCGGCAAACCTACACAGGGACATAGAAATAGACAGCAGATATCCCAGTTCCTCTGGCGATCTCAAGATTAGTGGCAACCTTTTATTCCATGTCCAGGTTTCTAAAATTTAGTTGTTTGGTGTAACCTCTCCTATGCTAAAATTATGTTTTTTCATTAGCAAAAGGAGGAATATAGACATAAATACCTTATTGTGTAAACATTCTGTAACAATGGAGGAAAGAAGCCTGACACAGAGGTGCTGCACTGTTTTGTACATTGGCATTTTTTGCAATCAAAGGATATACATTGTTCTCTCTTTGTTAGTACTTGTAAGGGAGACTGGAGGAACAAACGAACGGGTTTTCATATTGAAAAGAGGGTACATAACATTTCTTCTAAGCGAACAGAAAATTATCTCTAGGATGCATACATTTGATCAATCCACTATGGAAATACCTAAAGAAGTCAAAACCAGACCAAGTCTTTCAAGGTTATGAATAATTTATATTTATAATTTATATTTAAGTCATCATTCTTTTAGGTGACTGTCATAAAACAAGATAGAAATCGCATTTTCAAAGTACAATTAGTTTTGTCTTTGTCTACAATAGCAAGTATAAACTTTTGGATAAGTGATAAGAAGAGAAACTGGGAATATGTTTACTCTATAGTCAAATCCATTGACATCAGAGTCATCCATCATTTGGAAACAAAATTTTAGTGGCTTCTTATGAGCCCAAAGTTTTTTGGGGGGCAGTCATTTTTATTCATGTTCCATGCATTTCTTTAAAAATTCCAAATGTTAGAGGGAAGAAAATATTCAGTACTTTTTCTCTCAAAGCAGGTGGGGCCACCAGGTTTACCCAGACTCACAGCTACCCTCTGGACAGCAAACCATTCATATGGAACCTGTACATGCATCAAAATGCAGTCTTTCAAACAAAATGAAGGGGTACTGGGCAATTTAACATCAGAAACCTTTTATCATTTCATAATACTTATTGATTCTCTATCCTCACAATTGTTATTATTAGTCCATTGTTGCAGCCATTGTTAGTCCATCATTTTTTTTTTCTGTTTTGCAATCACCTTCTACCAAGTATGATGTCTTTTTTTTCCCTCCAGGGAATGGTTCCTCTTGGTAACACACCCAAAGTAAGTAAGACAAATTCTCACTATCCTCACTTTTATGGAGTATTCAGGATGGACTTCTTTCAAGACAAGTGTCTGTTCCTCTGGCAGTCCATGGTATTTCAATATTTTTTTGTCAGTACTATAGTTCAAATGCAACTTCCTCATTATTATCCCACGTTCTCATGCTGTGGGAGACACATAATCATTTGTCAATTTGAGAAGATTACTAGTAAAGGGGTGGAATCTATTCAGTCAATCAGATCATAGCCCATGAGGCTTGTGTGTGGGCATCACCTTCTCGTGAGAATTCTGGGAAATCTGGTACTTCCTCTTTGGAGGCAGGAGACACCTTCCTCTTTCTCTGCGCATTTCCTTTCTACTGACAACACTCACTGTCTGAGGGACTCAACTGACAAGACTGGATCCCTGGGAGACATGCCCGAGGAGAAGCCACATGGACCCACCCTGATGTACACAGATACCCGGACCTAGAGAAGTCATGTGGAGATTCCTGCCAGTGCTGAGATGCTTACAACACCACTGGATCAAAAGACTGTCTATCTATGGCTTGTGATCATTCTGGATTTGTATCATTGCAGGTGTTTCATGAGTCTGCAGAGGACTTTATAGATTGATATCGGACATATGAGCTAATATCAGACTTACGACCTTAGACTACACTGTGTTGGAATGCTTTCTGAATGTACAATTAATTACCCTTTATATAAAACTCTTTCTTATTTACATATGTGTGTTTCCATGAATTTGTTTCTCTAGTCTACCCAGACTAACATGTATGCATATGAGGCAATTGAAAACATCGTGGCCAGATATTACTCAGAACTCAAAGTGACATCTTTGTTCTTTAACACGTCAGAGATCGTCTGCAGAAGATTTTCCCAGTGCAACA
>PVJH01018818.1:0-44239 GCA_004026705.1 Nesogale talazaci
TTAGAGACGATGAATCAAGGACAAGACATGATGGCAGCATCCAAGAAGCTGAAGGACCCAGAGGAGAAGCCACATGGCTTTGCTCTGAGGGAGCCAGACCTCTGAAGCTGGAGAGGCCACTTGGCGATCCCTGCCAGCGATGAGTTGCTTCTGCCACCACTGGATGCTGTTGATGGACCCTGAGTCCTGGAATTGAGGACCATGCGGAGACCCCTGCCAATTCTGGGATTCTGCACTCACTGACCTGTGACTTCATGGGTCAGAAGGAGACATTATAGACTGGTATTGGGCATATGGGCTAATATCGGACTTACGACTTTGAACTGGACTGGGTTGGGATGCTTTCTCAGTGTTCCATTCCTTTTGTATATAAAGCATTTCCTTATATCCATATGCATGTCTATGAAATTTGTTCCTCTAGTCTACCCAGATTAACACATCTTCTTACAGAGGAGTCACGGGTAGAAGACAGGTCAGTCAGGGTGCAGTGAGGTAGCAATGAAACATACAACTTTCCTCTATTTCTTAAAGGCTTCCTCGCCCCTACAATCATGGTCCCAACTCTACCTTACAATTCCAGCGGGACTGGAGTAGAAGGTACACTGGTAGAGATGGGAACTGGAAATATGAGGAACCCAGGACAGACAAACCACGCAGGACCAATGGTGAGAGTGGAGTTACCGCATGGTGGAGTAAAGGTAGGGTAGAGAGAGGGAGCCAATTACAAGGATCTACATATAACCTCCTATCTGGAGGACAGACATCAGAGGATGAGGGGAGGTGTTGGGCAGTGTAAGATATGATAAAACAATACTAATTTATAGTGAGAGTTGATGGTGTGTGTGGAACAAGGATGGAGGGGAAAGTATGAGAAGCTGATATCAAGGGCTAAGTGGAAAAGCAGATGGCAGCAGGCATGCAAAGGTGCTTGGCACAGTATATGTATGCATGGATTGTGATAAGCAATGTAAAAGTTCCCAATGAAATGATTTTTTTTAAGATAATGGAATTTTCCATGCACCTTTTTTAAGCCCCTCGTTTATCATAGCTACTCAAGGGCTACTGAGTACTTGAAACCCCCATAGAGTGACAGAGGAATTGAATTCTCCTGCCTCTTGGAAGATCGATTTTATTTATCTTATTTCCTTTAAATACAAGGAAATTTCAAGAAGTTCATTGGAAAAATGTAATTAAAAGATAATAAAAATTTTTTCATAGAAAAAGAAAATAGGCTGAGCCCTGATGGTCTAGGGGTTTTATGGGGGACTGCGGCCCACAGGGTTGACAGTTCAAATCCAGCAGCAGCTCTCCAGGAACAAGGCTGGGTTTCCTCCTCCCACCAGGGCAGTGATGCCACACACACACACACACAAAGAAAACAGTGTGCAGCTGTGAAGTTTTGTTTCCTGTTCAGGAAAAATACTGTATAAATTATCGTGATGTTGAATACAGTTTACAGGGACAGTGTTATAGGAAAAAACTCAAGTATACAAGTGGTTTTTCCCATTTCTAAAAATGACAAACCTTCATCTGGACATCTATCACCTTTACATCAGACAGAAATGTTTATGTGTAATGCATTCGAAGTTCATTCCATCAGGTCAGACTGTTAATGAAGCTTTCTATTTAAAGGTTCTGAAAAGATTCCATAGCAGTGTGTGACAAAATAAGCCATATTTGTGACAGATGTGGGACTGATTTTGCCACCAGGACAATGTACCTGCTCACATAGCCATCTCTGTGTGCCAAGTTTTGGCAAAAGCATCATGCCTGTCTTGCATCATACACCTTACTCAAATGACCTCACTCTGTGTCACTCCTTTTTATTTCCGTGAATGAAGAGGGACATAAAAGGACAGTGGATTGATGATGTAGAAGAGGTGAAGAAAAAACAAGGGAGGTGCTGGCATTCATCCAAACAGATGAGTTTGAAAAAAGTTTCCAATCATGGAATCTCAGATTTGACAAAGGTATTAAGTGTCATGGTGTTTTGAAGGTGATAAGATTGTTTTGTAAAAAGATTAAATACATAGCTTGGAAAAATCCATTTTGTGGGGTACCCCCTCATATAAAACCACTCCCTGTAGTCTCAACTTCTGGCCACAGCCATCAAGTTCATTCTGATTCTTAACAACCTTGTTGTTGTTGTTGTTGCTGTTGTTCTTATGGGGCCATCAAGTTGGTTCCATCCCATAGCAACCTTATGTTGATCCAAGTAATACAATATCTTTGACTATTTCAACCTTTTCTCCATTTGTCATGATGTTACCTGTTGGTTCACCTGTGAGGATTTTGGTCATTTTTACATTGAGTTGTAATTCAGCAAGTGCCCTGAATACTTTATCTTCATCAGCCAGTGCTTCAAATCCTCCTCACTTTCAGCAAGCACAATTGTATCATCTGCATCCCATCTGCATGTTGTTAATAACCCTTCCTCCAATATTGAATTAACACTCTTCTTCATATCATCTAGCTTCTCTGATGACTTCTCAGCATACAGATTGAAAAAGTATGGTAAGAGGATACAGTCTTGATCCCCACTTTTTCTCATTTTAAATCATGCTGTATTATCTTGCACTGTTCAGACAACTGGCTCTTGGTCCATGGGTAAGGACTGAATGAGCCCAATGAAGTGTTCCAAAATTCCCATTCTTCTCAAGGTGATCCACAGTTTATTGTGGGCCACATAGTTGAATGCCTTCACCCAATCAATGAAACACAAGGACATAGCATAGTCAATGTAATACAAATAACTGCCTGGTATTCTCTGCTTTGAGGCAAGATCTATAAAACATCAATCATGATATCCTTTGTTCTAGGTCCTATTCTGAATGTGGTCTGAATTTCTGGTAGTTCCCTGTCAATGAGCTGCGTCCCTATCAAACAGAGTGAAACTGGCCCTTGAGGTTTCAAGGTGGTAGCTCTTTAAGAAAGCTTCGAGTTGGAAGGAGCCCAATTATTCCACCATCTGTGTTCCTGCCATGTACTTGTGGAGATGTGCCTAGAAAAAACAAACTTTGATAAAATCAGTTCTTGAACTACTTTGAGTTTGTAGCTGAATGAGGATCAAGAAAGCACACAGCCATGGTGGTATGAATCCCTGAAAACTAATGATCTTTCATTTCAACCTCATGTCAGTGTTCAAATTCCCTATCCCTAACTCACTTTTTCTTTCATTTTCTCTAAAATTGGGTCATAACCCTTTCTTCCTTTAAATATCCAGTATTTCCTCACCTGTGATCACTCTTTGCCAGGCATCTCTTTTTCAATAGTCCTTAAAAAGTTAAGTACATGCTTCACCATTATGTACACCCACCCACCTTCTTGGTGTCACCATTAATGAACTGTCCTTGCTTCTCTATCTAAGTACTTGGCTCCATTCTCACTGTCTGATCCAGGATAGTGCTCACCCTTCCTTCCCTTTCCCATTACCCAATTTTCCCTTCACTCTCATGTCAGCCACTCCCCTCTGGGCCCTGGACCATTCCTTTTCCACATCAACTCTGCTCTGATTCCTCTCATCGACACACATGGTACCAATTCCCCAGGCTTAGTCCTGCTGTCTCTCTTGTGATTGCTTCTTTTTTTGTGTTATACTTACTTTGAATGATATTTATACTCACAATCATTAATGTGTCTGTGTTCCATTCTCTCTTGAACTCTCTCCAGTAATCCAAAGAAAGTGGCCACTTTAAGGTAACAAATAACCTTTAAAAACAACAACAAAAAATGTGTTTCCCACTTTTCTTTCAGTCCTCTCCATATTCCTTCACTACTTGTCTGTCGGCTTGTCATACTATGGTGGCTTATATGTTGCTGTGATGCTAGAAGCTATGTTACTTGTTTTTCAAATACTAGCAGGTTGCCCAAAGCGAACAGGTTTCATGACGCTTCCACACCAAGAACAGAAAGAGTAAAGAAGAACCAATGCATTTGAATTTTGGTTCTGGAAACAGAATATTGAAGTACCCAAGACTGCTAATCTATCTTGGAAGAAGTATGGCTAGGATGCACCTCAGAGGTAGGGATGACAAGGCTGTGTCTTGTATACATGGGACATGTTGTCAGGAAAGACACGATCTTGGAGAAGGACATCAGATTTGATAGAGGCACAGCAAAAACAAGGAAGGGTCTTGACAATATGGATTGACACAGTGGCTTAAGCACAAGAGCAATTGGGAGGATGGTGCAGGACTGAAGTGCTTCCTTCTGCTGTACATGGGGTTGTGATAAGCTGGAAGCAACCTGGTGACACTTAACAGCAACAACATTTAGAGCGAAAGTAAAGCAAGCAAATAAGCAACAGCACTTCTCAACTGATTTGACCGAGATTATTTTTGCCAATGATTACAATATATTGACCATGAACAGCAATGGAAATGTTTTTGTTGTATTTCTTAATTTCCTTACTCAATTGCCAAAGGTGCCCCGAAGTCTCTCAGAGTCCTACTCTCTATGAGGAGACAGGATCTAATGTCAAAGTTGTGCCTATGATGGCGAGTGCTATGAGAACACACTGTGCTCCCAGATGGCATGGTGGTACTTTCCAAGGGGCTTCAGAAAAGGGTGGAAGTTTCATTCTGTGCATTAGCTGATTGCAAAGGGACTATAGTTTGCTACAGGAAAGACCCTTGTGTCTAGTCTTTGATTTGCAACTAATATTCTGTAATCTAATTTTTTGTAGGGCCCTCCACTCTGGGTCTCCTGGGTTTTCCATAAAATGAAGGAGCTAGAGAATATTTCATACTGTGTAATTCTGAGTGAGATCAATAAAATCCTAGGTTGCAGGTGAAATATCATTTATGATGGAAGTTGTGGCATGATGGGGGTTGAGTGTATTCAAAGACAGGGATAATTGAAGCAGTGGATTGTGTTAAAATACTAGCTGGTTTGCTACCAACTAGCTCAGTCATTAAATCTACCAGCTGGTCCTCTGGGAGGGGGGGGAAGCAGAGGCTTTCTGCTCCTGTAAAGGTGTACAGCCTTGAAAACTCACAAGGGCAGTTCTGTTCTGTCTCATGGAACCATTATTAGTCAGAATGGTAGGGATTTTTTTTTTTTAGTTTTAAGATCTCTCTGGAGTGACTCAAAATTTTGTACCACCTTTCTACTAAAGGTAGAGAGAGGTAATAGACTAACAATGCTGATATCTAATAAAAGTGTAAAAAATACTGCTCATAATCACTGCCATCTTTGAGTCAGTGCTGACTCAGTGAACCCCTGGTGGATTTCTGAGGCTACAACTATTCACAGGTAGAAAGTCCAGTCTTTTCCTCATTGAGAGGCTGCTGGACTTGACCTGCAGACCTCGTGGACCACAGCCCATCTCTGAATCACTACACGATGAGGGTTCCAGTTAAATACAAGAAGTGGATAGATAAAAGACTGAAAGACCAGATTGCAAGAGAGTAGATGGAGAAGTGCATAGTCCTTCACTGAAGTTGAAATTTAGGAAAGTGCAGGCTTAACAGGATCAATTAATGTTTTAAAATACTGGATTTGGGAATAATTTGAAAGGTAATCTATTGCCTGCCACATTTTCTTTTTCCCTATCTTCAATTTTCCTTTTCAAAATAATTTCAGAATCTTTATCCCGTTTTCTGTGTGTGTGTCTGTCTTGAGTCTCTCTGTCTCTTTGTTCTCTTTCTCTCTTTGAGCTCTTATTATGTGCCAAGCACTGTCATATTTCTCTAGTCTAGTTTGTAAAAATAAAGAAATATTACAGAGTAATGGAGACATGGACTGGGTGCCATTGAAAATAAGCATAAAGACTGTTTATTTCCACCTGGGCAAGTGGAAGCCCACAGGAAGGGGATAAGTGTTTGGGGAAAGTAAGATTAGCAAAGGTTTCATAGCCAATGAGGATTATTTAAGTAGAGTCGTTTTAAGGGATTGCTTCGTTGGGGACACAGTTGATGGGAAGAAGGAGTTGCAGATATTCAGATCCCAGCCTGGTAGCAAATGGCAAAATTTCATCTATTGCTACTTTCTACATATTCAAAATGTATCTTGTATTGCACTCTCTTTTTCTTTTTACCCAGATGATTTACTCAAAAAAAAACAGCCTCATATTATTTCAGCACTAGAAGGCCCTTCACAGAATGCAAATGAAAGTGACATATTCTAGGGAGGAAACTCAGGTCCAAAAAGGATGGACAAGTGTGCGCGCACACACACACACACACACACACACACAAATATTCTAACTCAGTTGGGAGTAGACTTCTAATCCAGTCTTCTTTCCATGACCCCCTTTCCACTACTTTTTTCCTTTCCAGGCTATACTTGTAATCTCCCCCGGGTGCTAGATGATACTTGTATGTCCTGGTTATTTTGATTTTGAATAATTTTCCCATGAAAATTTTGTTGTTTTCTCTTTCAGACATGACCCAGGGACCTCAGACTGGCCTCGTTAACTGATCCCGGTGGCACCTTAAAGGCCAGTGCTCCCCAGGGAGGTGTGTGGCTCAGAATTGCTTGTCCCCAGTCAATGCATTCCCACCAGCAATGAGATCTCTGTGGAGTGCTACAATGCAAGCAACTTTCCATTCATTTTGCAGAAAATATGTATGCCTGCAGACAGGCTGGCTCCTTCTAATTCCACTTAGAACCTTTGTGGCTTTAATAGATCCATAGAAGAATTGCTCGATAGTTTCAAATGTAATTGGAGAAGAAACCCAACTAGTTTCTCAAGATAACTTTGTGGGAAATGTTTAGCTGCAGCCAGATTGCCTTTCTGGTGGTGGTTTCAAGGAAGTAACGTATCAAAACAATGCCCTGGTGAGAATGTAGCTGTGGGGTTTGGGTGCTAGTGGTGGTGGTCATGAGAGATGTCATCACCCTGGTTCTGACTCACAGTAAAACTGTGTATAAGAGAACAAAATACTGCTCAGTTGTGTGTCATTCTCACAATCCTGCCGGTCTTTGAGCTCTTCTTGTACCCACTGTGTCAGGCCATCTCAGCATTTATGACTACAGTGGCACTTCCCCTTCTATATCTTTATTTTTCTTATGCAGTATCCTCAAGCCAAGGCCAGTATTACACAAAAAGGAAAGAAAGACTGCCTTTACGTGTGATGGGGGAAAGCTAAAAGTCCTCATCTGCTCAAAAGTTTTTCTCCCCCAAATTTTTATGACTCTGACTGAGACCTTTCTCTCTCGAATGCATGCCTCCAGTTATTTAACTAAACTTCAAAGCCTTATCTTCACATAGAAGCCTCTAAAGAATGTATTTTAATATATGTAAATTCATTAGGCACCCGGCTGAAGTATTCTATGTATATTAGATGATGATGATGATGATGCTTTGAACAAAATGTATTTGTTGAACAAAATATCCCATGGTACATCAAGCCAGCACCATAATTAAAAGATAAAAGAAGGTACCCTCTCTGCCTTCAAATGTTTCATTCTTTCAGGAAGGATGACTCTAAAAAGAAAGCATTGCAAAGTAGTGTGATAAATATCTGTCACGTATGGAACCACGGCTAGCAACTGGGGAAAGGATGGGGCCCATATGACATCATATTACTAAATACCTTTGGTTACCAGTCATCTTTACCTTGGTCTCTGAATCATGTAACCACATGTACAGATGAACAAAATGCTCCCTGTTCCTGAGCCATCTCCACGATTGCTTGTGAATTGAACTATCATGATTCTACTGGATTTTCATAGGCTGGTTTTCAGAAGTAAATGGCCCAATCTTTCTTCATAGTCTGCCTTTGCCCAGAAGTTCTGCTAAGATCCATTGAACAGAACAGCAGACAGCATGCATTCTTCCACTGGCAGGGAGCTGGTTACTGTATACTCGGTGTACTCATTAGGAGGACAGGGACTGGGGCCTACAGCATGGAAGGTAAAATTGCAACCACTAAATCCCCACTGCCCCCATAAAGGCCAGTAGTAGTTATAATTGTTTGACTCCTGGGAGCTTTGGAAGTTCTAAATCACTCGAGAGAGTGACTTAACCCACTACCAATCTCTGGAGAAGGCATGGAGAGCTTGATAAAGAATGGTATTTAGGAATGAAAAATCCCAGGGAGCGTCAAGGGACAGTGACCGTGGCATCAGTAAAGCTGAAGCAGCTAGCAATGGGCTGGCTTGGGAGGAGAGAAAGAGGTGCAGGAGCCCTGGGCACTGAGCACACGATGTCGGATGTACTACCAATAGGGGCAGACGCCTCAGTAAGTGGTGGAGAACTGGAGGCCATGAGCAAATTTCAAAAGAATACACTGAGGGGACCTGCCTTCTTTCGGCCCCTCTCTGCTCAGGAAGCAGTGGCCTTTTCATTCTCACTTCTCTAGGTTCTTGGGGTATACTTGTGAGGGGCATACTGAAGGGGATGAATGGTTTTTAAAACAAGTCTCTCTAGAGTGTTTATATTATCATAATAGTTTAAAATAATTTTCATGTATGATTACTCCTCTCCATCCCTGCCTCCATCCAAAAATGTGAAATTATGACGCTCCTTTGACATAGAAGAAAATTGAAGCTTGGAAAAATAAGAATGGTAATGTGACTGGCCAAAGTTATATCGCTAGAAAGTTGTGAAACAGAAATTCAGATCCAAAGTCTGTGCTTTGCTCCTGCCCCGCTTCATCATATTGCCATGGCAGTGCCTATGTTTTGTATCTTTATTTGAATTAGTAAAAATAAGTCGGGCAGAGGATAGAGAGGTGTCAACTCGGTGAAGGGGAAGATAATAGGCAACAAAAGGGAGATGGGGAAGAATTTGGGTGAGGGGATCCCGGGGAGCTATTGGGAGAGTTTAGTGGCTTACGTTCTAGAACACAAAAAATATGATCTGATGTGCTCGTCTCCACGTCTCACTGCCATTGAGTTGATCCTGTGTCATACGGACCCTAGAAGACAGAGCAGAACCGTCTCTGTGTTACTCTTCACAGGAGGACCAAGTCTGGTATTTCCTCTGTGGAGGAGTAGGTGATGTCAAGCTACAGTTAGCAGTCCAACACATAACTACCATGCCATCAGCCCTCCTTCCCCCTCCATTTATTAAAGATAAAGCATTTGAAATAGAGCAATACATTCTGTTCCTGACTGGTATAATTTCTCTCTTTACCTTCCCTTCTCCCCAGTCTAGAGAGTCTGGGTGGCCTACTGAGTCACAAGTTGGCCTCTCACCACAGGGTCAGTAGTTGAAACGTACCAGCTGCTCCAAGGGAGCTTTCCACTGCAACAGATATCTGCAGCCCCAGAGACCACAGGGCCACTTCTGTTATGTCCTATCGTATGGGGTCGCTGTGGGTTGGGAATTGCTCAGTGAGGGTAGCTCTGCTTTTTGATTTCGCTGCAGTCCATCTGTGAGATCTTTATTTATGAATCCCATGTCAGTATTTGCTTCTGACATTTGCTGAATTTAGCTTTCTGCAAAGGATATTCTTAGTTTCTTAAAACCACTGCCAATGCTCCATGGATGAATATCAACAGCTTCACTGAGCAAATATCATGTATTTAAAAACAGTGAGCACCCTAGCCACCTCTCTGACCTGATTCAGAATTTCCACTGCATTTAACCACCACTGAATGTATCGTAAGTCCTGAGGACACAGTGATTTAAAAATTGGGCTGCTAACCTCAACTATTTCCAGGGATATTTATAGTCCTATAAAGATTCAGTCTTGGAAAGCCACGGAAGAAGTTCTACCGTGTCCTAGAGGGATTGTATGAGTCAGAATCGACTTGATGGCAGTGGGTGGGTTTTAACACATCATATATTTGTACTTTTGAACTGTCTCTTGCAATGGAATGTAAGCACCAGGAGACCAAGAACACTGGCAAGTTTTGTTCTGAGATGTACCTTTAGGAATGAAGTACTCCTGGGAACTAGGTGTTAAACAAGTATCCATTAAATTATTGAGTCTCCGTGAAATACTGAAAGAAATGCAAGAAAACATTGGGCAGTTTGGGCCTCAATATGTACTCAGGTGGGAACACATAATATCGATGAATGAAGTTACCAAATAATGTAAGTGGATTGTTAGCCACTATAAATCTTAAGTCACAAATTGAGATGTCAAAGAAATGCAACCTTTATCCTTTATAATTACTTAAATAGTTACTCTAACCCTATGTTGCTGCTGCTACAAGATTCGGTACCCTTGTGTTTACTCTAATTCATAGTGACCTAATATGATAAAATGGGATTGCCCTGTAGTGTTTCCAAGGGTATAATCATGACAGGATGAGATTGCCAGGTCTTTTCTACTGTGGAGTTGCTGTGTGGATTTGAACTGCTATCTGGTTAACACTCACGGGTTCCTTTCCTACTTGGCTAGGAAAATGACAGATAGCTTATCTTTTGTTCCTTCCACCCTCCAGTTTGTGTCTAAGAAGGAAGTGAGAGAAAATGTTACGTAGGCTAAGGCCCTGCGCAGGATGTTGTCTAAACTTCACTCATCTATCCATACCAATCATTACTCTAATGATACTTGATCCCTTCTTCTTGCCATCTGCAGATCTGGGAGACATCTTCCACCCCAGATTTGTTATAAATACATAAAGGCACAGGAATTCTTGGGGTGCTTTCCAGCTATCTCTTAAAGAAGACTTTTCGATTTTATTTAGTTAGACATCAAAACCCCTCTGGGGTGCTGCCACATTTCCATTCTGTCTATAAAACTGAGAATATCCTCTGCTTTTGAAACTATCACCAACTTCATTATCACTTTCCACAGCTTACGTGAAAGAAAGGTCCAGGGTTTCCCTCTACAGTTCACAGACCTTTCTGCTCTCAACAATTCCTTTCCAAGCCCCCATGCTCCTCAACACTGGAGAAGTGTTTTTCTAGCTTGAAATGGATGATGTTTCCCTCTTATCAATTCATGAATTTTATAGACACGTTGGCTGTTTTCTAAGTCTTTTTCCCTATAGGGTTTTTGGAAAAAAATCAGAATGAAAAGACTCACAAACTTTTACTCTTTTCTTAAGTGAAGAATACAGATAATTGCTACCTTGTATGACAAGAATAGAAATATGAGGGAAAACGGTCACTATGCAAAATCATGATTTTACTATATACTTCTAGAAAAGTTTCTATTCCTATTAGTACAGCTCTTTTCTATCCAAGAGTTTTGTTTATACTCTCTCTCAAGGGGTGAGACTTGAGTCCATACACACAATTGACTCTTTCTCTTGAGAAAAAAGCACAAACATACACAAAAGCAAATAACCAGGCCTATATAGCAGAGCTAAGGTATCTCCTGAGTGGCCTTCTCCTTAGTGGTCTTCACTTAGTGCCCCAATTGACTGACATAGTTAATATTGGAATTGAGAAGACAGTTCATAGTCTGTGGTAGGAATCGAATTTTCTCCGATTAATTAGCTTTCACTCACATTATTTCTCCTCATAAAGCATTTATGTACACTCTATATGATCAAACATCAACATTTTAATAGATACCTTGCTATTCTTCATAGATGTGGAGTTAGCTCCTCCATTAGTAATCTTATGCACAACAGAATGAAACACTGCCTGGTCCTGGACCAGCCTCCCAATTGCTTCTATGCTTGAACCCATTGTTGCAGCCCCGGTGTCAATCCATCTCTTTAAGGACCTTCCTCATCTTCATTGCCCTTGACTTTACCAAATGTGGTGTTTATCTCCAGGGACTGGTCTCTCCTGACAACATGTCCAAAAAAGGTAAGATGAGTCAAAGTCTGGTCAGTCTTGCCTCTGAAGAGCACTGAGATCTTGCTTCTTCCAAGACAAATACTTTTGTCCTTTTAGTGGTCTATGGTACTTTCAATATTCTTCACTGTGATAGTTATGTAATTGTTTGTCAATTTGAGGATTAATAATTAAGGGGTTGAGTCTGGCCTGTCAATCAAGTGACAGCCAATGAGGCTTCTGTGTGGGTATGGCCTTCTCCTGAGGATTTTGAGAATTCTAGTATTCCTCCTTGGAGGCGGGAGACATTCATTCTCTCTCTCTCTCTCTCTCTCTCTCTCTCTCTCTCTCTCCCTCTCTCTCTTGCTCTCGCTCTGCTCACCCCTTGAGAGACTCTTTACTGACAAGACACATGAAACTACACTAGCTCTCTGAATGGAGATACCACTATGCTTACAATACCACCGGATCCACAAGACCTCCCACCAACTGGCCTGTGATCTTCCTGCATTTGGCATCATTGCATATATTTCATGAGTCTGAAGCGGACTTTATAGATTCGTATTGGATATATTGGATATATAGACTTGCTGTGGATTTGGCTGGGATGTTTTCGCCATATTTGATTGCTCTTGTATATAAACTACTTTCTTATACACATATGAGTGTCTCTTTGAATTTCTTTCTCTAGTCTGCCAGACTAGCATATTCACTAACACCACAATTCCAATGCATCCATTCTTTTCTGCAGTCTTCTTTTTTCTATGTCCAATTTTCACATACATATGAGATCAGACTTGAATCAAGTAGACCTTAGTCCTCAAAATAACATCTTTCATTTCAATACTCTAAAGAATTATTATGCAGCAAATTTACCCAATACAAATCATTTGCTGATGTTTTGACCATTGCTACCAGGAGCATTGATTATGGATTCAAGCAAGAAAAAAAATTTGACAATTTCAAACTTTTCTCCATTTGTCATGATGTTACCTACTGGCCAACTTTTGAGGATTTGGATTTTCTTTACAATAAGTTGTAACCCATACTGAAGGCTGCAAACCTTGATCTTCATCAGAAAGTGCTTCAAATCTTCTTCACTTTCAGCAAGCATGTATATGTCATCTGTATATTGCACATCATTAATAAACCTCTTCCAATCCCAGTGTCATATTCTTCTTCATATAACTCAGTTTCTCTGAGTGCTTGCTCAGCATACAGATGGAATAAATATGATGAGAGGCTATAAAGCCGGAGGACACATTTCGTGAGGTTAAACCATGCATTATTCCATTGTTCTGTTCCCTGTCTCTTGATCCTTATGCCAGTTCTGCAGAAACACAATACAGGATTCTGAAATTCCCATTCTTCTCATGACTTCCAAAATTTGTTGTAATCCAGACCATTGAAGGCATTGGCATGGTCAATAAAACACACGTACACCTTGTTCGGGTGTTCTCTGCTTTCAGCCAAGTTCCATTTAACATAAGCAATGATATCCCTTGTTCTACAGATCTTCTGAATCTCTGGCAGCTCATTGTCAATGTACTTCTACATCCATTGTTGAATGATCGTCTGCAAAATTTTCCTTACATGTGATAGCAATGATATTGTTCTATAGTTTGAGAATTCTTTCTTTGGAATCGGTATAAATATAGATCTCTTCCAAGTAGCTTTCTTGAAAACTTATTGACATAGATGAATGAATACTTCCAGGGCTTCATCAGCTTGTGGAATCATTGCAATTGGTTTTTCATCAACTCCTGGAATCTGGTTTGGGTTAATGCTTTCAGTGACGCTTACCTTTTTCTTTCAACACCACTGGTCCTTGTTTATCAAATAATGGAATGTCACCTAGTTATTTGCCGTACAATGATTCTGTGTATTCTTTCCATCTTCTTCTGATGATTCCTACATTAATTAATATTTTGCTCATAGCTTCTTTCAGTATTAAAGCAACAGGCTTACATTTTTTTTTCTTGAGCTCTTTCAGTTCAGAATAGGCTGAACATGTTCTCCCCTTTTGATGATCTAATTCTAGGTATTTTCAAATTCCATTATAATGCTTGTCTTTCCTGTCTTTTTAATTACCTTTTGCTTTCCTCATGATTTCGGCTCTTGATGAGCTACCACAACTCAGAAGGTCTTCTGTAATTAGTGTTGAATTAATCAATTCTTTTCTTGAGATAGTCTTGAAATTCAGTGGTGACAGACTCAAGGCTAGGATTTGACGCTCATGGACTTAATGGTAACTTTCTTCAGCTTTTTCTTGGTCTAGTTCACAGTCAACCCCTGATCCGGTTTTAGCTGCTAATACTGATCTTTCCATCATCTCTTCCCACAGATGTAGCCAATTTGATTTCTGTGTGTTCTATTTGGAGACATCACATGTAGGGCTGCCTTTCCTGTTGCTGAGAAACGTATTTTCTATGAACAAGCCATTGGTTTTGCAAAATTCTATCATGGGATCTACAGCTTTGTTTTTATCACCAAGTCCATATTCTCCAACAATTGCTCCTTCCTTTTGGGTTACAACTATTGCATTCCAATCACCAGTTAGGATGATTGCATCTTGATTGCATGTTTAATCAATTTCTTTGCTGAAGACATTGGTAGAATTCTTTAAATTCTTGGTTGCTAGCTTTTGTAGTTTGGGCATAACTTTGAATAATAGTTGTATTGATTGGATTTCCTTAAAGTAAATAGATAGATGTAATCCTATCTAAGACAGCATTGTACTTCATGAATGATTTTTAATGTCATTTTTTGACATTGAAGGCCATGCCATTCACCTTGATTGTGTTATTCCTGGCATGGCAAATCATATGATTTTCTGATTCATCATGACCCATTTCAGCTCACTAGAATATCAATATTCATGCATTTAATTTCACCTTTGACCACTTCCAATTTTAGTAGAATTATATTTCATACATCCAAGTTTCAATCATTAGCTGGCTTTTGTGGCTGTTTCTCCTTATCTGCAAATGAAGATTCTGAAGGGTCCACTTCCACAGGTTTCACCTCACTTCTGTCACCATGGTGGTGGACTCCACTCTGAGAAATCAACTTCACCTCAATCACATTTTGATTGCCTGGCAGCCCGAGGAACCCATCCTCCAGCACTGTCTACAACAATTTTCTGCATGTATTATTAGCCTTCAGTGTCTAACAGTGTTTCCAAGCTGTGCATAAGGTTTTCAGCAGCTCCTTCCCCTGAAGTGGGTAGCTGAGTCCTTCTTCACTGTCTGTCCTTTGTCTGGTAGCTCTGCTGGAACCTGTTCACTTTGGGTGACTCTTCTGACACCACAGCATGACACAGCATGCAAGCCACTGTAGTGTGATGAAATGACACACAAGCAGGTGAATAAATATCTTAGTAATATGGAAAAAGTACTGAGGGTTACGATGGCTATCATCTTCATTCTTGCACTATAAATCTTGTGCTGCTAGATGGGTTAGGATGGCATCGCTTTAAAAGCTCTAGTTTGAGCTGAGCCCCGGTGGCATAGTGGTTGTGCACAGGACTGCAGCCCACTGGGATGGAGGTTCAATTCCCGCTCCACAGGAGCAAAGGTTGGGCCTCCTACTCCCACCACCAGAGGGCAGTGATGCAAAAAAAAATCTCTAGTTTGTGATAATATTCAAAGATGCATTCCTTGATGTTATGCTTTTCTTTCAGTGCTGCAGACACCTTGGTACAGGACTTCATAGGAACAATCCTTGGAGGGTTACCATATCTCTCCATGTGCCCACTCAACCTCTTGCAACTACCACCCCCACCATTCTCTACATCCTCTACTCTTTGGGAGCTAATTTCAATCCCCTCTGTTTAGAGATTGTGCTGCCTCTTCATCAAGCCCCTCAATGATTTATTCCACTGCATATAGAAGCCCTCACTCTCTCTCTAAATCACACAAAGTGATGAGACCTTTTTACTCAGGGCTTCTGATCTCAGAGTTCTTTCTCTCCTTAGACAGCTCCATGAGCTGGAGACACCAAAATCTCTTTGTTGTTGATGGGTTCTGCTGAGTGGGTTCCCATTTATAGAGACGCTAAGTAAAATAAGTCCTGCACCATGTTCACAGTGGTTGTCACATTTCAGACCATTATGTTTGTGTCTGTCTCTCATTTGGAGTACTTCTCCTTTATCAAGCATGATATCTTTTCCGAGAGACTGGTATTTCCTGACATGTCTAAAGAATGTGAGATAAAATCTCCACGAGCTCAACTCTAAGGAGTGTCCTTAATTTACTTCTTTCAAGACAGATTTGTATGTTCTTCTAGTGTCCATGGTACTTTCCGTATTCTTGGCCAGCATCATAATTCAAATGCATCAGTTCTTCTTTGGCCTATTTAAGTTGCAGTAAATTCCCTGTAGGGTCAGACAAAGAAGAGAACTTGTTTTCACACACTGGAGAAGGTAGCTTCTGCCTACAACTTACCTCTCACACATATAACTTACATCTTTTCCAACATCATGCTCTCCCCAAGAGTACATTTTATGAGATGAAGCATGTTAAGAAACTTATTACTTTTCCTTTGTGGCAGTCATGTGCTTATGTTAATTTTAAGATTGAAATGTAGGGGTGGAGTCTGGCCTGTTAATCTGGAGCTAGCCATTGAGTAGTCAATGAGGCCTCTGTGTGGGCATGGCTTTCACCTGAGACTCCTGGGAAATCTCGCGATATTTCCCTCGTGAAGATGAGAAGCTATCTTCCCCAGTTGTTGGGAGTTAGTTTCAGAGATGATTAATCACAGGCAACACAGAATGGCAGCATCTGGGAGGCTGGAGTAGCTGGTGGAGAAACCACCCGGCTTTGCCCTGGTGGAGCCAGACCTCTGAGGCTGGGGCAGCCACATGGAGGCCTCTTTCAGCGATGAGTTGCTTCTGCCACCATGGGATGCTGTCGATAGACCCTGAGTCCTGGAAGCGAGGAGACATGGGGAGACCCCTGTTGGTGCCGGGACTCTGTAGTCACTGACCTGTGGCTTCGTGAGTCAGAAGGAGACTTTATGGACTGATTTTGGGCTTAAGGGTTCATATTGGACTTGTGACTTTGAGCTGGACTGGGCTGGGATGTTTTCTCAATGTCCTGTTCCTCTTGAATATAAACCCATTCCTTATATCCATATGTGTGTCCTTAAATTTGTTTCTCTAGTCTATCCGGACTAACACATCCTTGTACGTTAAACCCTTAAAATGAATTCTGGACTGGAAATAATTTACTTTACAGTTATGGATATTACTTATTTCTGTTATTCCAATTTTCTCCTGTCTTTCTATCTGCCATCCAAATCTTAGTAGAATATCCTTTATGAACTTCTTTAAAGGCACACCCCTTTCCTGAGTCCTCCAGATATTACAATTTATCTATATTCAAGAAAGTATATTACTTCTCCAGATTCTTGAATACAGTTCTCTCTGCTTCCTAAACTCTGAAAGTTACTTAGATATTTGTATTTAATATTATCAGACTATGTTCTCTCTTGGTGGAAATTGGGTAACAAATCTTATTTAGTTACTAGGCAACATGTAAATTAGTTAAGTAACTTTTCTTGAGAACCTGCCATATTCTAGGCAATACTAGTTCTAATTCTTTCACAGTTTTTGCATTGGATAAACTATCAATATGCAAATTATTATAAATAAGGGATATAGGACTAGGGCTGGGTAAATAAATTTTTTTTTAAAAAAAGGAAATATTTTTTTAATTCAAAATTGGATGCTAAACATACCAACAGCAACATGAAAGTCAAGTGATACTGCAATTGTATCTTAAAGGTAACAGTAAATTATAATCCTTGAGTAAAAATTGTAAATTGCAAAATAAAATACAAATGAAAAACCACACAAACTAAAGGCATCTTTGCTATGTTGTAAATGTACTCACTATAATGTAGATGTATTGATTTTGTAATGAAAGAATATCAGATAAAAATAGTTCCATTAGATTAAAATGTTTTATCAGAAATAAAAAAAGTGATGTCGTGGGATATAAGTTGTTCTGCTTAATGTAAGGTCAGTACTATGAATCCACCAGCTGCTTTGATAGAGAAATATGTGAGGCTATATGCTCCTGTAAAAATTAGTCTCATTAAACCTATACAATTCAGTGGTTAAAAAAAAAGGGAATAAGGGAAAAATTAATTAATTCTTTTCAGATGTTGTTTTTCTACCTTCTTTGCCATGCTGTGTCAAGCAGAAGAAAGTTACCACAATGTTGTCCAAATGCATGTGCCCTGGTACTTTACAAATATTTCAATTAAATAATTATCAGCATTAACTGGTAGAAAGACTCTTCTTTTCAAATAGTGGCTTGTGAAAAATAGTCACCTATGAATAGCACTTAAATCTCAAAATTCTAGTATCTTTTGCTTGGGTTAAGTCATTACATATTTACCCTAAATGTTACCTTGGCTAAAACTGTCTTATCAAAGATGGTGAGTTCTGCAGTTAGAAAATGTGGGTTCACTGCTTGAATGAACTTTTATGTCAAGTCCAGACTTAACCTCAGTTTCTTATCTGTAAAATGAGATGAATAATCACATCTGCCTCATAATTCAGAAGGATTAAGTGAAATAATATCTGTGAATGGTACTTTGCAAGATGTGAGTTTATAAAGAGCACCATTGTCCACTGTAACTCTCACACTTCCCCCCTCTCATTATTGAACTTTCTCGATGACTCACAAATTTATTATGGCCCAGTGCATGCCAATACTACTTATGATTACATCATTCATTTAGGTTACCTTTTGACAGTCTGAACAAAACTTCTTTGACACCAGAGTCTTTATACTCTAAAATGTATCTGGATTTGAATTAGAGTACCCATCTCCAAAATTCTGAAGTTCGGCTAGATCTCTTATTTGTTGTGGCTGAGAGATGCTATCGAGTCCGTTCTCAGCAACCCCATGTAAGACAGAGCAAGATGCTGCCTTAAGACCGCTGAGTCCATTGTTGCAGTCATGGAGTCAAACCGTCTCATGAAGAGGATTCTTCCTTTTAGCTGACTCTCTGTGGCACCAAGCAGGCTATTCTTGTCCAGGGTCTAGTCTTTCCTGATAACACATCCAAAGTACCAGAGATGAAGCCCTGCCATCCTCACTCCTCAGATGCATTCTGGCTTCATTTCTTTCAAGACAGATTTGTTTGCTCTTCTGACAGTCCATGGAACTTTCAATATTCTTCACCAGCACTATAAAACAAATGCACTACATTGATTTTTTTTGCTTTTTAATTAATTCATTTTTCTACAGTACTTTTTCCCCCAAGAGTGAATATTTTTTATTAGTTGGGATTTAAGACATATATCATTCCATATTTCCATCAGGTCAAGAAGAATGTATAATGGCTACCACAATCAGTTTCCAAAAATTATTTTTCTTAAGCTAGACAGGATTCTCTAGAGAAACAAAACCACGACACTAATGATTATATATATATATATATTTATTATGAGAAATAAACAGCTACTTACTATAAAGCAGTACAAATGGCTCTGTGTAACTCACTTCCATGGGACAGCTAATACACTGGCAGTTCTCTAGTCTGTAGGGCCTCCAGATAGTCCTCTGTCAAGCAATCCAAGCTCTCCAGCCACAGGCAGCAAACAGCAAGGCAGGTCATCAACAGTCAGCCAGATGACAGGGTCCAACAGTCCCCAGCTCAAGTGATGTTTACTCCAGAAGCATGGCAAAGCAGTTCTTGAAGGAATCTCACACTTCAGTGACACAGTCCATGGGGTAGATGTCCCCCAGGTAGTGTAGCTTGCAAATTGAGGCAAAGAACAAGCTAAGGCAGTCAAACTACTGGTCTGATCATCAAAGAACAAGAGACAATTAATCCTATATGTGTTCCTTCGTCATGTTGGCACAATAAACCTACCTATCACACATTGACATAAATTCTTTAGTCATTGTACAACTTTCACATGCATATGAAAATACCATAGCTGAGGTCAGGTGACAATTTGTCTTCAGAGTGTGTGTTAGTCTGGGTAGATTAGAGAAACAAATTCATAGACACTGCATATGGATATAATGGAGAGGAATATTCCTTGTATATTCCTCTTATGTACAAGAGGAATGGAACACTGAGAAAGCATCTGAACTCAGTCCAGTGCGTGGTCACGAGTCTGTTAGCCCATATGTCCAACACCAGTCCATAAAGTCCTCTTCCAACTCACTAAGAATGTACAGTAGAGATGTCTCAGCACTAGCAGGGGTCTCCCCATGGCTCCTCATTTCCAGGGTTCAGGGTCCATCAGCAGCATCCATTGGTGGTGGGAGCATCTTAGTGCTGGCAGGGATCTCTCTGTGGCTCCTCTGGCTTCAGAGGTCTGGTTCCATCAGGATAAGGCCATGTAGCTTCTCCTCTGGCTCTTCTAGTTCCTCAGACAATGCCATCTTGTCTTGTCAGCCGAGCATCTCCCAACAACTAGGGAGATGGTCTCTCATCTCCACAATGGAAATATTGTAAGACTTCCCAGAATTCTCAGAGACAGTCATGCCCACAGAGATCTCATTGGCTATCTCCAAATTGACAGGATAGACTCCACCCCTAGACTTCCAATAATGAACTTGATATCAAGTACATGACCGCCACAGAGTGACATTTCTGTTCTTCAACATTTTAAAGAAGTCGTGAGCAGCAGATTTTCCCAATGCAATATGTTGTTTGATGTCTTGATTGCTGCCTCCATCACTATTGGTTGCCAACCCCAGGAGAATGAAATCCATGATCTCTTCAATATTATCGTGATGCCATCTGTTGGTACACTAGGAGTAAACGTGGCTTTCTTTGCACTGAATTTCATTCTATACTGAAAGCAACAGTCTGGCTTTTCATCAACAAGTGCACCGAGTCCTGATGCACATCTTTCTTTTCTTTAAACTGAGGTATTCCCTTATTCTGTGCTAATGATTTCCTCTTGCTTTGTGTATAGGCTCTCTCTGAGTACAACGAAATGTTCAGAAATGCCCTTCCTTCATAATGTTATCCATAGTTTGTCATGGTCCACGCAGTCGAATGTCTTTGCATAATCAATGAAACACAAGTAAACATCTTTCTGGTATCTTTTACTTTTATTCAAGATCCAGCTGACATCAACAATGATATTTCATGCTTTTTAGTTATCTTCAACAAAAATTTACTTGCATATGATATTCCTGATATGCATTTTGTGGGGTCACCTTTCTTTGGAAAGCATACAAAATGGATTGCTTCTAGTCCATTGACAAGGTAGCTGCCTTTAAAATTTCTCAGCATAGATGAATAAGGGCTTCCAGAGCTTCATCAGCTTGTTGAAATATTTTAAATGGTATTCCATCAGTTCTTGGAGTGTTATCTCTTGCTAATGATTTCATTGCAACTTTGACTTCTTATATCAATACTATTGGCTCTTGATCATATGCTGCTTCTTGAAATAGTTATTTGTTGACTATTTTTGTACGGTGACTCTGTACATTCCTTCCATCTTTTTTAGCTTCCTACATCATTCCATATTTTCTCCATGGAATCCCTCAATATAACAAATTGAAGCTTTGATACAATTTTTAAAAACTTTTAGTTTAAGATGTTCTGAGAATAATTTTCCTTTTGTCTTTCAGATACACGTCTTTGTGAATTATATTTATTACACTACTTTGTCTTCTTTATTAAAAACACTATTTTATCTTCTAAAGCTCCCCTTAGAAATTTGCTCTGTAGCTCATTTAATTTCATCATTTCTTCCATTTGCTTTAGCTCCCCTCTTTTTATAAGCAAGTTTCAGACTCTCTTCTGACATCTACTTTGACCTGTTCTTTTTCCTTGCATTTTAAAAGACCATTTACTTTCTTCATTTGTGGCATTCTTGATGTCATCCCAAGCTCATCAGGTCAAAATTATTTTTGAGATGTTCTTTCAATTCAGATGGCAGGCATTCAAGGTTTTGTTTTGGTATGTGTGGATTTGTTTCCTTTTTAAGTTTCACCCCAAACTTGAATATGAGCAATTAATGGTCTGTCTCAGAATTGGCTCCTGGCCTCGTTTTGACTAATGATACTGAGCTTCTCTATTGTCTCTTTCCACATATTTAATCCCTATGATTCCTGTGTGGTGTCTCCCATGAAGTCCATGTGTCTTTTGCATTGTAAAATTCTGTCATGTGAATTCCAGTTTCATTTCTACCATCAAGGCCATATTTTCCAACTCCTGTTCCTTCTTCCTTGTTTCCAACTTTCACATTACAATCACCAATAATTATTAATGAACTTTGCATATTGGTGATGTTAAGACTGAATAAATAGATAGAATTTTATGTTTGGTGCATAAATTTGAAACATAGTTACAGTCATTGGATTTTCCTATATGGACATAGATATTCTATCACAGCTAGCATTGTACTCCTGGAAAATTCTTTTTGAATGTGATATTATACCTCTAAAATCAATCTATCAAGAATTTACCCATTTTTTAGAATTCAAATATAAAGATAGTCTTCTCTATAAATTCTTATTCTATTGCCTGATTTCTCCTGAGCAGATGGTGCTTTTGAACTTCTGAATTTACAGTTGTTAGTCCAATGCTTCCCCCACAGGACCACGAAGGGTCTTAACTATTGCTATAGTGCCTTGAAAAGAGTTTGCAAAGAATATTTTAAAGGAATAAGTGGAAAAGCTGGAACCATACAGGGAAGGTGAGTGAGAAGACATAACTCAGTAAAACTTAAGAATGCTCTAGAACAGTGGTTCTCAACTTCCTAATGCCATGACGCATGTTGTCAACCTCAGGTTGTGGTTTACCCCCAACCATACAATTATTTTCATTGCTACTTCATAACTGGAATTTTGTTACTGTTATGATTCATGTGACCCCCATGAAAGGGTCGTTTGACCAGCCCCCCCCCCAAAAGGATCACAGCCTACAGGTTGAGAACCGCAGTCATATAGAGAAAGAACAGCTAGGAGAATTGTATATTTCATAAATTCTAAGAAGTGCCTTGCATGGTAATTATAGCATGGGTATAGAGTTTCCTTAGCCATCTCAACCAGAGATGATTTATCTATCCTCTGTAAGCATGTAGTAGTTTCTTTCCCACATAATTTACATATTACAAGACCTAAGTCTTATCTATACCAAAAACATCAGAAATATCAGATTTAGAGTCTGAAGCGCCCTGGAGATATGCAGCCCACTGTCTGCATGGTCACATACAGCATAACTTTTCTAAATTTGTCCCATGGGTATAGTTTATATAGCCAGGCCAGGCTTCATTGGGAGGTTATTGGAGTTAAATAGGAATAAAAATTTATTTTTAGGGAGGGAGAATAAAGATTTAAGAGCATGGATCGTAAGCATTAACCATGCAATGAAAAATGACATTTTTTCTTGAACTTCTGAACTTTTTACTCATCCACGAAGATACCATGATAAGAATCCTTCTTAAGTTGCCTAAGTGGGCTTTATAGGTATCATATATCCTCTGATATGCCTATGGCCATATTTGGCAAATTCATTAAAGAGCTGAACATTAAAATTTTCTACAACAAAAATGTGTTTGCTCCTGTTTGATTTATGTTTAAATAAATATGCCTTATCTGACCCAACTGGTTCTTATTTTTCTAGTAGAGATGAATGAGATTTGTCTGGAATTATTTCTCCATCTCCTTGGTTTCTGTGCTTTTCTTAGATAACACAAACATTTTACCTGCTCAATTCCTATTAAGGGAAAAATGTGTAAATTAAACACTAAATACTTTGGCACTAGTATTGTTAGGCTATACCCTTTAAATAATAAACAAGTTTTCACATATAAGCCATTCCTTCCATTTTGGGAGAGAGCCATGATTTAGCTATAGCTACTGCACATTTGGCATATTTAGATGGTTGGTACATTTGTTGTTATTCTTAGGTGACATCATGGAGGTTCTGACTCATGGAAATTCTATGAACGATAGAATGAAGCACTGCCAGTGCCTGTACCATCCTCATAATTATTCTGATGTGAAAGCATCACAGCCTCTGTGTCAATCCATCTTGTTGAAGCCCTCCTCTTTTTGACAGCCCCACTACTTTATTAAGCATCATGTCTTTCTCCATGGACTGGTCTCTCCTGAGAACATGTCTAAAGACAAGTAGAACTTGTCTAAAGGCAAGTAGAGCCTTGCCTCTTAGAAGCATGCTGACTGTCCTTTGTCCACAACAGATTTGTTAGTTCTTTTGACAATCCATGGTTCTGTCAATATTCTTCCCTGGCACCATAATTCAAATGCTTCAATTCTTCTTCGGTCTTCTTTATTCAGCGTCCAACTTTCACATGCCTATGAGGCAATTAGAAGTATCATGACTTGAGTCATATCCTTACATTAGTTTTCTTTTTTATTAAAAATCATTTTATTGGGGGGTCATACATCGCTTTTCACAATACATAAATAAATATACTGTGCCAAGCACCTTTACATGTCTGCTGTTGTTATCATTCTCCAAAAATCCGCCTTTCCCCTTGAGCCCTTGATATTGGTTTCCCATTCTTTCCCTTCCTCCCCTGCTCTCTCTTGCCCACCAACCCTCAATACTTTATAAATTATTATTGTTCTGTTATATCTTACACTGCCCAACCTCTCCCCCAGCCCACTCCTTCGAAGTCTGTCCTCCAAATAGGAGGTTATGTGTATATTCTTGCAGTTGGTTCCATCTCTCTGTCCCAACTTCTCTCCATTCATATTAGTTTTCAAAGTAACTTTTTTGTTTTTCAAAACTTCAAAGGGGTCTTGTGCAGCAGATTTACCAAGCACAAAGTATCCTTTGGTCTCTTGATGAGTGTGCCCATAAACATTGATCATGAACCCAAGCAAGACAAAATCCTGCACAACTTCAATCGTGTCTGCCTCTGTAATGATGGTACCTACTGGTCGACATGTGGGGTGTTTTTTGGTTTTGTTCTTTTACATTAAGTTATAATCCATACTGAAAGCTGCGATCCTTGATCTTCATCAAAAAGCTTTTCAAGGTCTCCTCACTTTCAAAAAGCAAGGATGTTGTCATCTGCATATCACAGGTTGTTAATAAGCCTTCCTCCATTCCTGTTGCTACATTCTTCTTCACATAACCCTATATCATGGATTATTTACTCAGTATACCGATGGAATAAAAATGATAAAAAATGTATGCCTCTCACACACCTTTTCTGATTTTAAGCCATGCACTATTCCATGGTTCTGTTAATACAACTGACTCAAAACTGAAATGATATTCATCTTTCCAGCATCATTGGGCCAGATATGTACAATAGTAAACAGAAAGGATACTATAAGTTTACATAGGGGGATGAATTAATTCTGGTTGGAATAACCAAACAATACATCCACATATTTTATAAGAATTGTTATCATGTGGCAGGGTTTCATGAAAACACACTAAACACACACACACATAGTGAGGGTCGGTGGGGAGGATTAGGCAACAAAAATAAAAAGCCAAAATTCACTGCCTTTACATCTATTCCAAGTCATAGTAACACCAAAAGACATGGTTGAACTGCCCCTGTGAGTTTCTAAGACTCTACATCTTTATGGGAGTAGAACATCTCATCTCTCTCCCAAGAAGTGTCTAGAGATTTTGAACTGCTGACCTTGTGGTTAGAAGGCAAATGCATAATCAATTCTGCCACCAGGATTCCACATATCCATCTGCATGCATCCATATGCTTGAGATAACAGAACCTTGAAAGGAAACTTTTGTGCTTCGTGTCTGAAGGGAAAACAGCATGGCGTTTATTTTCCTAAATTGTGGGCATGTATTTGAGATGTCAGTTTCATGATTGAGATGTAGGAGTGGTGTCCAACCTGTTAATCTGGAGATAGCCATTGAGTAGTCAATGAGGTCTCTGTGTGGGCATGGCTTTCTCCTGAGACTTCTGGGAAATCTCGCGATATTCCCCTCATGGAGACAAGAGGCCATCTCCCCAGTTGTTGGGGGTCAGTGACTGAGACGAAGAACTATGGAGAAGACAAGATGGCAGCATCCGAAGAGCTGGAGGTGACAGAGGAGAAGCCACATGGAGACCCCTGCCAGCACTGAGTTGCTTCTATTACCACTGGATGCTATTGATGGACCCTGAGCCTTGGAAGCGACTAGCCATGGGGAGACCCCTGCCAGGGCTGGGATTCTGTACCCACTGGCCTGTGACTTCATGAGTAGGAAGGAGACTTTATAGAATAGTATCCAGCATATGGGCTAATATTGGACTTATGACTTTGAACTGGACTGGGTTGGGATGCTTTCTCAATGTCCCATTCCTTTTGTATATAAACCTTTCCTTTATATCCATATGCGTGCCTATGAATTTGTTTCTGGACTAGCACATCCTACCAGGCCCAAGAAGATGGTTTGACACTTTTCAGAGACAAGGAAACAAGAAAAGCACTAAAAGGTTGTTTTACTGAGTAAATGTTTTACTCTGAGACCTTGCCAGTGCTGCTTTAGGTGATGCCAGGAAGGAGGAAGAACTGCATCATGAAGTAGAAGGGAACCACACCCTCAAGCTCAGGAAGGTTTTTCAGTGTTCAAAGTATAAAAACCTCGGTGCAGGCAGACCTGAGGTGTCATTCTCAGGAGACCACAAGAATGACTAAGTGAGGGTAGAACACAGTGAATAAACTTATTCCAGAACATCCACAAGATGAAGATTCCTGGAGCATACAGTCCTGGCTGGAATTGGATTTCTGAAGTGAGGAAAATTAGATTATTAATATAACTTCAGACTGAACCCCGGTGGCATAGTGGTTGAGTGCGGGACTGCGGTCCACCAGCTTGGTGGTTCAAATCCAGCAGCAGCTCTCCAGGAGCAAGACTGGGCCTCCCACCCCCACCAGAGGGCAGTGATGCCCCCGCCAAGTTATATATATATAACTTCATTTGTATGCACCATGAATGTATAGGTCTTATGTATATGTTGACTAGATTGGCTAATAATATTTTCTCTAATAACCATAGCACTATTATTGTACTGCCACAAGCCTCATCTAATGTGTGGAGAAAGGAACGGTCTAGAGATTTTAAAGAACTAGAAGTGCAGCCATCTTTAGCCAAACTGAATTTTTAGCATATATTTTTCCCTTGCTATATGACATGATAATCATATATCTAATCTTCTCCATTGGGATTTCATAAAGTCAATTTACCTGCTGAAAAGAGAGTTTACTGGAAAAGTAAGCAGGAGTATTGAAAAAGTCCCCTACAGACACATCTTATTTTTTTAATTTTACAGTTTTCCTTATTAATAATATTCATATACCTGCTTCTTGCATAATTAATTTCTAGAAACAATAAACAAATATAAAAATCTGAATGTAAAATTCCCACAAACATTTCCTCTTGAAAGGAAAGCTTACAAAGAATCGTTCTATAAGTATTCCATTTCTGGGCATTTTGTAGACATGGAATCATAGAGTATATATGTATTTATTCATTTACATATAGTTTCTTTAACTTACCCTAGTTTAGGAAGGCTAATCTCTATTGCAGATGTTATCACTATTTTTCTTTCTCCCAAAATGTAATATTCCATTTTATGGATATACCATATTTTAATTATTCACCTGTTGATAGATATTTGACCTCTTGCTATGTCTGGGTTATGATGAATAATGCTGCTATGAGCAAATGAATGAGTGTCTCTGTGAACCTGTTTATATGATATATATTCCTAATATAATTCTCTCCTGGATTTCATATAAAGGAAAAGATACAAAATAGCAACAATAATAACAAAATAAAACAGGGAAGAATCTCAACCAAAAGAAAGCAGAAAATCATAAAAACTAAAACAAATTTAGAATGGGTCAAAGGGAAGGACAAATGATAACGCTCTCAATTTTCACTTGCATTAACCCACTATTGGAAAGGATAGGAGAGCTATTCACATCCTTGGTCAGAGGGGATTATTCATGGGAAATATAATCCATGTGAGGAACCTGCAAATGGATTGTGGAGTTCCCATGTCATCAATGGCCTTCTGAAAACCAGGTGCTCAGAATTTAAGCTCCTTCCTCTAATCATGGATCTTATGATTTACATTCTTGGCTCATATAGGCTGCTGTGCTTCTTTCTTACATTTACTTGGGTTTGAGTTTGCTTCCCATTTTTCTAATTCTCTTCAGGTGGAGTTTAGGTTTTTTCCCAAAATCATTTTATTGGGGGTTAAAACAGATATCATGTCGTTCCATAGTTCAATTGCATCAAGTAGTATTACACAAATGATAATACAATCGGTTTCAAAACTTACTTTTCCTTCCTGAATTCCTTGGCTTCTCTTCCCTTTTACTACCCTGACCCCTCCACTGTACCCAGCCACCCCTGCCTCAAAACAAACAAACCCCCAAAGCACTCACTCTACTTGATGTCCCTATAGGTTCATCAATTCTGTGTTTCATATACTGAAAAACAGGAAAACATATAACAAAAACTCAAGATAGCAGCCCCAATGACATAACGTCTGAGACACACCCAATATGAACAAACAGCAGCAAAATAGAGACAAGGTTAAAGAACAGATGAGGCCTAATGTGCTTCAGAAGGGCAATCAACTACTAAGGTTGTAACCATTCATGTCAGATTTGTCATTTTAATCTTCCATAGTCATTTCTCCAATGGTTTCTATTTGGTAATCACTTTCCTTCTATCCCTCTATTATGGATAGAGGAAAATCACTAGAGGCTTATTTTAAGTGTAGATGCCAAAAGTGTATCTTGGCCACCCACTGTCATCCATAGTCTTTCACAAACCAGATTCTCACAACTTAGGCTCTGATGCTTTTGATTTGGATTGTATAATTTACAAGCCCTTGGTCACTGATATTGATGTGGCTCTTCCATGTGGATTTAGATGCTATCTCACTTGTTTGGAAACAAGCCTCTAAGACTCCAGACGCTATTCTGTCTGATAGGTGGGCATCATCTAACTTCTTCACCTCACTTTGCTCTAGCCGCCATATGTTCTGTGTTTTCTTCTGGAGGGCAAGAATGGAGCAGGGCCATGGTGTAAGAACTTATTGTTCTTAAATGGGAGCTAGAATTTTGTGCAAACCCCAAACCCAATCCTGGATCCATATTTGTTTGTTTGTTTGTTGTCTTTCTTTGGCACACTTTCAAAACCTTCTTATTAATTTATGGTGGAGATTCTTATCGATCTTTTCCCTGGGGTATAAAGATCTTTCATTAATATTATCCTTGATTAGTCGCTGATCCTTCTTTTTATTAACCCTTCTGAGAGAGGGATATTGGGCCAATGTAAGCTAACTTCATATCATAGTCCCTGAACTATTCCTGTGTCAGTCCATAGACTAGAGAAACAAATTCATAGACACACATATGGAGATAAAGGTAAGGTTTATATACAAGAGGAATGGAACATTGATAAAGCATCCCAACCCAGTCCACTTCAAGGTCATAAGTCCAACATTAGCCCATCTGCCCAATACAAGTCTACAAATTCTCCTTCCGACTCATGAAGTCACAGGTCACTGGGTGCAGAATCCTGGCGCTGACAGGGGTCTCCACATGATTCGTTGCTTCCAGGGCTCAGGGTCCATCAACAGCATCCAGTGGTGATAGAAGCAACATAGCACTGGCAGGGGTCTCCACATGACTTCTCCCGCTTCAAAGGTCTGGTTCCATCAGGGTAAGGCCACGTGGCTTCTCCTCTGGCTCCTTCAGCTCCTGGGGCCCTGCCATCTTGTCTTGTCTGTAGTTCATTGTCTGGGAGACTGACTCCCAACAACTGGAGAAATGCCTCTCATCTCCACAAGGGGAATATCGTGAGATTTCCCAGAAGTCTCAGGAGAAAGCCATGCCCACATAGAGGCCTCATTGGCTACTCAATGGCTATCTCCAGATTGACAGGCTAGACTCCACCCCTACATCTCAATCATGAAATTGACATCTCAAATACATGACCACCACATTTCCCTAGAATAAACTCAATCTTTTTGTTGCTAGATGTTACTAACACAATCAACGGGATCAGGAAAATTTTGCAATAACATGCACTGAGAATGTTAGTCACATATTTCTGAAATAATGTATATTTTAATATAGTGTATATATCATTTATGTAGCAAGACCATGATTGTCTGCTTAACAACATTTCAATAATCTTGGTACAGCTATCTTTCACTTCCTCTGACAGAATGGATTTTGAGTCTTAAGACCTCAGGTTACAAATGTTTCTGAAGTACAGTCCAGTTCACCCAGTGGATTTTCCATATCAGATCTCACTGAAACAGTCTCTGGAGCATACCAGGCCCCCTGAAGATCCAGGAAACAGTGCCCCAGGAATCTAGGGCACCCAACCTGGGTCCCCAGGATTCTCTTTGTGAGAATGTGGCTCATTCAGTGGATGTCACCAGGGACATTATCCACCACTCCACCCCAGCCCAGGTGCCCCCAAAGCATTTTTGGTCACTATTCCCCTCCACCTGGAGGTGAGACCTTTTCCTACCAATAGGCATGCATTTGTACTCTCTTTGCCCTCTTCTGACTTGACTTGTCCCTTGGCACCCCTTGTCCCTCTGATAGGGCTGAGCCTGTTGGGGCAGACCTCATGACAGAAGGGGATATTTTCTACTGAGAAGTTTGGGTTTTCATGTGATAACTTGCTTTGTTTCTGATATTATGCTGCAAGTTATATATTTCCCTCCGAAACCTTGCTTTAAGATGTATCCTATACTGTGGCAGTCATGTGCTTATGTTAATTTTATGATTGAAATGTCGGGGTGGAGTCTAGCCTATTAATCTGCAGATGGCCATTGCGTAGTCAATGAGGCCTCTATGTGGGCATGGCTTTCACCTGAGACTCCTGGGAAATCTCACAATATTTCCCTTATGATGATGAGAAGCTATCCTCCCAGTTGTGGGGAGTTAGTCTCAGAGACGATTAATCATGGGCAAAACAAGCTGGCAGCGTTCAAGAAGCTGGAGGAGCCGGCAGAGAGACCAAACAGCTTTGCCCTGATGGAGCCAGACCTCTGAAGGTGGGGCGGTCAGATGGAGACCTCTGTCAGCTATGAGTTGTTTCTGCTGTTGATGGACCCTGAGCCCTGGAGATGAGGTGCCCTGCCAGCACCGGGATTCTGCACCCACTGACTTATGAATTCGTGAGTCACAAGAAGACTTTATAGATTGATTTCGGGCATATGGGTTAATATCGGACTTATGATTTTGGACTGGACTGGGCTGGTATGCTTTTTCCATGTCCTATTCCTTTTGTATATAAACCCTTTCCTTATATTGATATGTGCGTCTTTGAAATTTGTTCCTCTAATCTACCAGGACTGACACATATATGTTTTCATATGTTGTGCTTCATTCAATGTTTTTAAACTCTTGCAATTTCTTCTTTGAGCCATGTTTTTGGTGTTGTTTTATTTTGTTCTTAATGTGTGAGTTAATTTATTCCATTTAAAAAAATTCTGTTGTCTGTAATTCCAGTTTTGTTGGAAAGCATACTTTCTATAACTTTAAAAAAATTATTTAGACTTGCTTTTTGTCCCACCATGTCAATTATTTGGTGAATGTCCCATAATTGACTTGAAAAGAATGTATATTCTGAAATATTTGGGTACAGTGTTTTATAATTGTTCATATGGTCTATAAATTTCCATATGCCCATTGGTCCACAGGTTGATTGCATTGTATAAGTTTCCTTTAGCCTTACTGATTTACTGTCTAGTTGTTCTATCAATTATTAGGGTAGGTATTAAGACCTCACCTATCATTGATAAGTTGTAAAGTTTACTTTTCAATCTTCAGTTGTTTCTGTTATGCAGCGACTTCCGCTCTCTTGTGGTTATCACATGTCTATTTTCAATATACGATTTGTGTCTTCGACTGTAAAGAGCATGTCTTATAGACAACATATAGATATAGCCTGCCTTTTTTGTTCATTATGCTCTTTCTTCTTTTTTGTGAGGGATGTTAGCAATTTCACATTTAATGTGATTGTGGGCATGGGTGGGGTTGCATACCTACTGCTATTTGTTTTCTTTGTCTCATGCTTATTGTTGTTCTTGGTGTTCAACTGACAATTCTTTAAGGTGCCCTGATGGCATAGTAGGTTACATGCTAGGCTGATAAGATAAACGCATCAAACTCACCAGCGGCTCTGTGGGAGAAAGATAAGGCTATCTGTTCCCTAAATATGTACAGTCTCGGGAACCCTAGAGCAGCGGTTCTCAACCTGTAGGTCGCCACCCCTTTAGGGGGGTCAGGTGACCTTTTCACTGGGATCGTCTGGTTCATAGCAATAGAAAAATGACAGTCATGAAGTGGCAATGAAAATAATTTTATGGTTGGGGGTTCACCACAACATGAGTAACTACATGAAATCGCCACATCCTTGGGAAGGTTGAGAATCACTGCTCTAGATGGTAGTTGTACTCTAGGCACTGTGAGTGGAAATTGACTCCGTGTCGGCTGTAAGACCCAGCCTGACAACCAAGAGAATCCCATGGAGCCATTGTACAATTGAAGGGAAATCATGAAATCACAGACACGAAGTTTCAGGGGCTCACTTCTTCCATGAAACCAGCAGCAAGAGAGCAAATGTATTCTCCAAAAGGCTTGGATAGTCTTGAATGAGAAAACCCAGGCAAGCACTTATGTCACAAGGTGGGCAGGGACTAGAGGCATATCCATAATACAATGTGCAGGTACTAGAGGTAAGATGGTAGCTTAACCTTGGATGTCTCTGAACCCTCTCCAGGGGGATCAATCTTTGGTCAGTAGCAGAGGGAGTTGACTGTGCTTTGGGAGGGGACAATTGGCACCAATTACTTTTCATGGCAGCTAGTCCCCACGCATATAATAAGCAGTCATGTGCTTGTAAGAATCATCTTAAAAGTAGCACTATAGGGGCTGAGCCCCGGTGGCATAGTGGTTGTGCGCGGGACTGCGGCCCACTGGGACGGAGGTTCAATTCCAGCAGTGGGGCTGGGCCTCCTACTCCCACCACCGGAGAGCAGTGATGCCCAAACAAAAGTAGCACTATTATGTGGGAACATTGTGCAGATGGTTTTTAGTCAGGAGAATGTGATGGATTCATCTCCCACTCACAAACTGGAAGGCCTTTCTCCACTAGACACCTGCCCTTCCAGACTCTTTATCATGAGTGCAGAAAACTTGTCCCACACACTCTCTTCCCATTCCTCGGTTTACCACAGTCAGTGAGTTCATGCTTTCTTTTTTTCAGGAGGTTCTTATTTACTGCCTTCTTTAAATATTTTATTATATAATTTTAATTCTGTTTCTTTGGGGGGGGGGGCATCACTGCCTCTGGTGGTCGTGGATGCTTAATTCTGTTTTATAACTATTGGTTTTCATTTTCTTTTTGTAGGTTACTTTAGATGAAGGTGTGATACTCTCAACTATTTTCACAATATCTTTAATAATCTCACCCACTCACATCATTTCATCTAAGACCAATAAGTTGATCATTCCCACCTATATAACCCTAGTTCTGTCTATGTCCTGAATTTAGACTCATATATCTAACTAGCCATGTTGAATTGGGTTTCCCATGGGAATTAAATTCATGTGTTCAAAGCTGAACTAGTATTTTATTCCATACATAATTCTCTTCTGCTTCAGATTTTAGGCACCATCATCCATGTAACCACTCAAATCATAAACTTGAAGTCAATTACAGACGCTTTACCCCTAGCAACCCTATCTGCTCCTCTTTTTTAATCGAACTCTTCCTTGACGTTTCTATGAATGATCAACGATCTGAATCATGGCCTCGTCATGTTTTGTCTACTCTTCTGGAATAACTTCCTAACTGGTCATTTTTCTTCCACTCTGCCACCGGGGGCCCAATGAGATCCATAAGCATACATCCTCTCTGGCCTAACACCCTTTGCTTGCCCATATAACTGCTGTAAAGGTTAAGGACAGAACCACTCACCGCTCACTACATGTCCCTATGTAGCAAAGCTCTTGTCACTTTCATTTATTTGGTTTGTTTACTTTTCGTTTCTTTCATCCACAAACCTGCATACCCTTCAACCTCCTGTCTTGGAAACGACCTCCTATTTTCCTTGGTTGGGTCAACTCCTGTGTCATTTTCTTCAGAAAGGCTTTTCACAAGCTTCCATTTAGCACTTGGTACTTATCTCTAGCATAGCATTTAGGATAATGTACTCAATTTTTAAATTTAAACAATGCATAGAATTCATAGTTCTTCATCAGTAATAAGTTCAAGGTTGGGATTTATCTTTTTAAAAATCTTTTCCCCCTAAACATTAAAATGTTTGGCACATCATAAGTGCATAACATAATTCTTCTGTATTAAACTGAGATATTAGCTGATGAAATCTCAGCATTTGACTTTAGTAAAGTCAATTAATCTTTCTTAAATGTATTTTTGTTGCTTAAAAGGCTAAGATTCAGCTAATTGATCTTTTAGGTCCCTTCCTGATCTGAAATTCTGATTATACAATTCCATTATCTCTTGGCTCAAAGCAAGTATAGTCTATTTCATATTTAATCTTATAAATGTCTGACCATTATCTTCTTCTGCATAATTCTTGCCAGAATCATTACATAACAGTTTTCTATTGTTTTCAGAATGGTTTCAGTGTGTTTACAGAGATGTCCTTCTAGTATAATCTAATTATGACTTTTTTCATCACCAGAGTAATTTATTTATTCTCTTATAATAATCTCCATGTTAATATCTTCTTCTTCTCTCTCTTGGCAATGAACTCACATTTAACCCTCTTCTTCAGAGGACACCTGCAGCTCTTAGAGATAAAAATAATGGAGCTTTCAAAGATAATGCACTTCAGAACTTCCCTAGTTGAAAGAAAAATGACAAGATTTCAGATATCAGAAAAAAGTCCTTTTCTCAATTGTTCTTTCATAATTTCACTAAAGATTACTGCTATTCTCCAGGAGCAAGGCTGGGCTTCCCACTCCCACCAGAAAGCAGTGATGACCCCAAAAAAAACTTTAAAAAAAAGATTATTGCTTTTCTATGAGAAAGATTCAATTCAGGCCCTGATACTGACAGGTAAGTATGATTCTAAAGCTGGTTGACTAGGAAGTATCATTTGCATGGAGTTCTTTGGGTTTAAGTGTAGGAAAAACAGGTCAGATATGAAAGTAGATCCAATGAATGACTATCTTGCTTGTGAGCCTTATACATAGATTCTTTTATTGTGGTTTGAATGGCATTAAGGAAAAAGAAAACACCATGTAATCTGGTTCCATCAATCAGACAATTTGGATAATACCATTTCTATAAAATATTGATATCTTCTTCCACCATTCAACCCAGGTTGCCAGTAAAAACACTGGCATTTGTAATCTGGAGAACAAATTTCAAGGAAAATTAGACATTTCCTTTTAGTTTAATTTCTCCATTTGTAATTTATTTTGAGCTACTTCTCTTTGGAAGAAAACATTATTTTAAGTAATGGCTTAATTAGTTGTCAAATTAACCTGAACATACAATGATAACTCTGAAATTTTGTAAGCTAAACAAAAGCACACAAAAGTTGCCCATAATCTTACTCCTCAAGATAATGTCTGTATTTTTCTCATTTAACATGATGACAGATTTAATCTTGACCACTTGACTCCAAAGAACCTGACATTGATCATGATACACGCAAATATCTCTATACACAGTACTCTCCCTGTCTCTGATCTCTTTATTTATCTCTGCCACTGTCTCTTCCATCTTTTTTTTTTTTTTTTTTGTGGCATCACTGCCATGGTGCAAGGAGCAAGCCCAGCCTTGCTGCTGGATTTGAATTGTCAACCTTGTGGGCTGCAGTCCCACAAACTGCCACTAAGCCACCAGGACTCAGCCCTCTTCCATCTTTTCTATGCTTGAATTGGCATTCATCTCCAAGTCTAGGTTCTTGAAGTTATCCTAGAGGGGCATGCTTAAAGGGATGCAACTTTAAGTAAATGACATCAAAATAATATTGTGATTCTTCATAAGAGGCTTTGGGTCCTTAGTTTCTTCCAAGTATAATATTTATAAGACAAAGTTGCTTATACTGACAATCTCTTAATATGTTTAAAAATAAATTCTCCTTTTCCTTTCATGGAAATAGCAGCATTGAAAGTAGGAAGGGGAGGAATACAGTTCTATTCCACTTCAGTTCTAATAGTGAAGTAAAAAAATGAAATATATTGCCAACAATTTCATGAAGATACATTTTCTCAAAACTAAAGCTGTGATGCCTAAATTATCCTGGGGATATAACATAGGGAGAAATTTTCCTTTCACTTATTTAGTTCATTTTTCAGCTGTGAACTGTCAACTGTCAAGTTACTAGATAATATCTTCAAATTTGGTTATACATGTTTCTTTGAAAGTTATTATTGTTGCTGTTCACTACTGAATCCATTATAGCTAAAAAGCCAGATGGGAATATAGAGAGATTTGTTATTTATTTTATTATTTTTATTTCATGTATCTGGTCCATATGGCACATGAAGAATGACAAATAAAGAAAATCTGGGGTGTGTTTGTGTGCTTTGCTGCACTGGGGTGATGAGACGTGCTCACAAATATCTGTTGCTAAAAAAAAAAAAAAGTAACTCACTGCCATTGAATGGATGTTAACTCATCACAGCCCTAATGGGCAGGGTGGAACTGCATCTGTTGAGACCGCAACTCTTTATGGAGCTAGAAAGGCCTCTCTGTCTCCCATGGAGAAGCTGGTGGTTTCAAACTGTTGACCTTGTGGATCACAGTCCAATGCACATGTTCAGTTGAAGGTTTCTTTCGTACCATGCATTTAAACAAATGCAGTGCTTCGTGTGATTAAGCCAACATTATGTTCTCTGCTTTATGAGAGTGCACCTTGGATGTAGGATGAAAAATGGTGCTGCGTAGTATAGACTTAGTTCCATGAAGCCACACAGGGAGCTTTTGTGTGTTTGTGTGTGTGTGTGTGTGTGTGGCATCACTGCTCCATGAAGCCATATAATCTAAGTGGGCAGTGCAGCGATACAGTTTGTCTTTTACTGGAGGGGTGAGTTTTCTTTGAGCAACAGCTCAGAGTTTAAGATGTTCGTATTTAATGATTGAGAGAAGAGGGTTATTGAGATGCTTTTTGCAGAGTGGGAGAGCACGTCCGTGCCTTATCCTTGTGTGTCTTTCTGAAAGCAGGAGAGTTTCTCTAACGCCACACGCAAGATCTCTTAGAGGCTGGGGAAGGCAGATAAAGAAGACCTGTGCATAACAAACCCCCAAACACTGCAAGCATCATGATACCGCACTGGTCAGTTCCAACTCCTGGTCACTCCAGGCACAACAGAACTAAATGCTAGCCAGTTTCATCGCAGTTTTCATCTTTGTAAAATGGATGATAAAACCAAGACAGGCTTATTGCTGTAATAAAAAATTGAGAGAATGTGCAGAAGGAGGGCAAAATGGGTGGATGCAGATACTGTAATAAGGGCTATATGAACCTCCAATAAAATATTTTTTAAAAGAAAGAAAAGCTGGACACATGATACATGTGTAAGAGATTGCTCTTCTGTGTGGATGGAGCCTTCAGAATGAGCTTTGGCATGTTTTCTTATAGATGAGACTGTGCATCACCGGGATGAAAAATGCTGAGAAGTAGCAGTCTGTGATCTGCTGCCCTATGGCCATACTATATGGTTTCTGGGTAAATATTTTCACCCTCTCCTTTTGATCTATTGAATTCTGTTGGTTTTTTTTTTTGACTGCAGAACAAGAAGAGACAGCCTTTTTGAAGCAGTGGTATTTCCATTATTTCAAATGGTAACTGTACTCCATCATTGTTTTGAAAAAATGACAGAAATTAGTCTTTCTAAAATGACTCCTAGTAAGTGTTTGCTTTTTTCTAAGGTTGTGCATAACTCTACGATATCAACTACCATATTCATCCACCATTTTTGGTTACTGTGTTTATCTTCTATCTCTTGCGAAGCAAATAATAAGATCCTCTCCTTTCTAGAGACAGAGTGACAGTCCAAAAGGGAACCACTCTTATGGTTCATTCCCAAAGTAATTTTTACATCAGAGGACTATCAGATGAGATTTAAGACCATAGTCTTGTAATTCTTGCCTGAGTCTCCCCACCTTCAATTAGAGGCCACCAAATAAGTCCTATGTAAACTGTAAACTGGCCTAATTCTCTCAGTGTCCCTGAGGATCAGAGAACACTCCATTTTCAATATGTCTAGGCCCAATTCTGTGCTCTGTGATCCAACTCACTTTTGCCTCTCCATCTTTCTTTAAACTCCTCATGTCTCTCAAAGCTCCAGCACCAGTTCAGTGAACAGGACCTTCACTGAACAAGAGTCATGTGGACAAAGGGAGACAGTGGGCAGTATAAAATATGCAAATGAAAATAATTTATAATTTATCAGGGGCCCCAGATGGTGGGAGAGTGGGAGAGGGATGGGGAAAAAAAGAGCTGATACCAAGAGCTTAAACAGAAAGAAAATATTTTGAAAATGATGATGGCAACATATGTACAAAAGTGCTTAATACAATTGATGTATGCATTGTTATATGAGCTATAAGAACCCCCCAATAAAATGATTTATCTATTTTTAAAATGTCAAGTGCATAACCAGTCTGCTCTTCCTTCCTCCTTTTACCAGTCACATTTTTTTCTATCAGCTATTTTACAGCTGCAGATGCTCTAACAGTTACTAAATGACAGTTCCAATGTCCTGAGCAGGATTCATGCATCTCATGGGAGATTCAGCTTGAGGAAGGGACAAGGTCACTTCTATCTAACTGGAAATAAACTTGTGGCTCTCAGTAACACGAATCCAGAAAAGTATTAAACACCAAGAAAACACTGACAAAAATGTTACCAAAAAAAATCCTTCAAAGACTGGTCTTCTGGGACAGATAGAACCACGTCCCTTTGCTTAAAACCTGGAGGAGCCCCACTGTGTCACCTCTGCACACTTAGCGAGTTGATTAACCCTGAATACAGAGTATGAGAATCAACCCGAGGCACAGCTCATGTTGTGCTGGGTATCATAGTAGGCACCATAGCAATCTGTATGACCATTATGAAAAGACAAGTTTCTTTTTCCTTCTGTTACGAATCCACATAAGTCAGTAATGGGACGTGAATAAGGTTGAGGAAGAAAGATATGAATAAACATAGCATTTGATGATAATTCATTTTTGAAAGAAACATGTCCAAATAGGGAGGCATTATCTATAAACACACAATAGATGTGTGTGCTTATGTCGGTCTTTGAGAGGACATAGAACACATTGGCTAACTGTCCCTCCAGGTGCTATTCTCAGGGAAGATAATTGATTCCCTGTGTTTCTGGCTTATTTTATATCAACAAAGAAACAACTAAGACAGAATTCCAGGAGACAAAACCAGAGGGGAGAGAAAGCATCTAGAATAACTCTGTAAAGGACTGTGTGGGCCCACTGAAAGGTGGATTGTTTTCCCAGTCAATCGTGTTGTGGAATACTGGTGGTGGACTAGGTTACACTGTTGTGGCTGTCAAGGTCAGCAGTTTAAAACCAACAACCCCTATGACAGAAAGAAGAGGCTTTGTAGCCACAGAAAGAGTTACAGTCTGGGAAACAGGGACCATTCTACCCTATGCTACAGGGTCGTTGTCTGTCAAAATTGACTTGATGGCAGTGAGTGTGGGTTTTTTGGTCACTATTGTGGTGAGCCCTGAAGATGCGAGTGTCTAAGTGCTCTGTGAAGCTAATCTGTAAACCTCACACCAACCCCACACTTTTCCATTCCTTGTATCTGAATTATTCACTTCATAGTGGCTTTGTAAGCTCGGCAGATACTCAGAACACATTGGTAACAGGGAACAAAATTCATGTGTAAATGCAGTTCAAACACGTGCTGTTCAAGGGTCAGCTATATGTGTAGTATTATGACCATCACTATTCAGTTTTCTGAGACTTGCTTCCTTTTATTTAATAAATCACCCTAAAGACAGCTGAGTTTTTCTCAGACTCTCAGAGCATGGGTTCTATTGACACAGTGGTTAAGCTGTTGAATTTAATAGGGCAAGGGTTCAAATCCACCAGCCACTAAAAGGGAGACCTGGTGATGTGTTCATGTGAAAAGTGCAAAACCCACTGCCCCAAGTACAGTGTCTGCTTAATAATGAGCACTCAATAGAGATACTTTTCAAATAAGTGCATTTCTTTAAAAAGAGTTTCTAGATATGGAGCATCTTTTCAGGGCTTCTTCTGAGAACAGAACTTAGATTGGTTCAGAATGTGAAACTCAGTGCTATCAATTTTTTTAATATAGATTTTATTGGGGATTCAGCTCCTATAATATTCAATACATTATTCATATTAAGCACACTTGTACACATGTTGCCACATTCATTTCCAAACATTTTCTACTTGAGCCCCCAGCATAAGCTCTTCTTTACCCCTTTCCTCTATTTCTTTTTCTTTTCTTTTCTTTTCTTTTTTAATTCCAGCTCCCCATATTTCCCCTCCTCCTTTCTGTTCCCCCAGGAACCTCTAATAATTTACAAATTGTTATTACCTCTTCATATTGTACACTGTCCAATGTGTTACCTCACCCACCCCCCACCCCCGCCAGAGAGGAGGTCACATGTAGATCCCTGAAATTAGTTCCCTCTTTCTACTTTACCATCCCTCCACCCTCCCAGTGTCATCTCTCCCCCCACTAGTCCCAAGGGATCATCTATCCTAAATTCCCCATGTTTCCAACTCCACTGTACATCCCCTGGTCTAGCTATCAACTTTTTTATGGCTTTCTTCTTTCACTTCTTTAAAAAAAATATCTTTTTCCTTCTTTCATTTCAGTCGGTGTCTTGGAGATAATCTCATAGCTCTGTGGTCTCTATTTTTTATGTGTGTGATTGTGTGTGTATATGCATGCATATGTAGGTAAATCAAGTGAAGTTTTACAGAATAGTTCAATGTTCCATTCAGCAATTCCTGCATGTTTTTTAAAATCTTATTGATTGCAACCCCCACATTGTAATAGTACTTTTAATGATTGAAACCTAGATCTGTCCATCATAAAATATGACAAAGGACTAGGTAAAGCTTGGTATTTTCTTTATTCTCTCTCTCTCTCTCTCTCTCTCTCTCTCTCTCTCTCTCTCTCTTTTTCTCTCTCAGCTCTCATGAGCATTTCCATCTGAATTGTAACCTGTTAAATTCCATAAAAAACCCATAAATGTTAGTATTGTCTGTGTGGCCATTGCAATGAGTTGCACAACTTGCTGAAAAGCCAAGGGTGCTGTGGGTGTGAGACACGGCATCACTGTGGTTTGATTTTCAGCCAAGCCATAGGCTTGTCTTTAAGGGGAATAATAAAACTAGTGAAGTATGTATCTCCAGAAATAATCAACCATTTGAGATCAACATTTTTCCAAGGAAAACTTCAAAATGATTAGAATGGGGAAGGAATGTAAACAGGAAACAGAGGGAGGAAGTAATATAAAGAAATGATGTTACCTTGTGGGTATTGCAATCAATAAGAAGAAATAAAATGCTTATGAATTGTTGAATGGAAAACGGATCTGAGAGGCTCTGCAAATATTTACCCAATGTACAAAATCTTAAATAACAAAAAAGATCATTTGATTTATACCCACTGAGGCACTTAAAGCACATTATTTTGAAGTAAGACTGTGCACACTAGGAAGGACAGGAGAAGGCTCACCTTAATCACTGGGACAGCGTAGAACCTCGTGAGTGCTTAGTGAGTATTCAGTCCTCATTGGAAATAAATGAATACATGAAAAGATAAACATAAAGCAGTTCTTATTCATGGATAATTTCCCCTGGGGAATTATGGTAACCTTACACTCTGTTATAGCTTTTGCTTTATTTTGTTGTTTTCCCCTGATTAGAGTTGCTAAACCACAGTCAACCTCTGGCATAGATGCCCCAAAAGAGCTGAATGTAAGTACTCTCAGAGTAATGTAGTGCGTAGCAAATGCAGACAAGTATTTACTTATTCATGTAATTTACATATTCATTTTGAGACATTATAGCCTCCACACTGCTTCCTCTCAAGCTGGTTTTCCCAAGAAGGGGTTCCCTGGTCTTCAGGGTTTATCTCGAGAGTCCAGGGTGCTCTCCAGATGTGTGTGTGTGCATGCACATGCATGTGTGAATGGACTACCAAGAGCTGACTATCTTAAAATAGAAATTGTCACCATTAGCAAAATAGTATGCAGCAGTTCGGGGCACATTTTAAAAATTGTCTTAAAACTCTCTTCATGGGTTCCATTTCTATCTCTGTGTCCTTACACTGGCGGTGTGCGAACAACCAGGATGCCTCGGATCAAAAGCCTGGCAACCTAGTTCCCCTGGAAGGGCCTCAACAGCACAGTCCTTCTCTGATGCCCCTGGGGTCACCATGGGTCAAGGTTACTCAAAGGCAACTGGTGCACTTCTTTCGTTGGTTGGGTGACATGTTGGTGTATTAATTGAGCACACAGGTTTGTAATTCACCAATCCTGTCAGTTCTGTTGAATGAAACCTCCTTCCTTCCCAGCCAGAGACCCAAAGTGTCAACAATTTCATTATCTTCCTCTTTGTTCCCTCAGAAGACAGTCAGGCAGTGCTTTGAAAGAGCTCTGTTTCTAAGAAAAATAAAATCAATTACAGGCACTCAGCATGGAGCACTCAAAGATTATAGGTAATATAAAAATAATAAGTGATTAGTTCTCAATGAGACCGGAAGCATGAATCCAGAGATCATGTTCTGCTCAGTAGGAAGCTGGCAAATTAGTCCTGACTTGAGTCCTCAGTCTATTGAGGGAGCCTGTGCAGGAGGATTTTGTGTCCATGATGCTACAGAACCAGACCTGATTTTGAATCTCCTCAGTGCTGACTTCCCAGACAAAGTCCAGTCCTCTCCCACTTGACAGTATCTTCTGTCAGGTGCAAGGCTGGAAAAGAGTGAGTTGCTTGGATTTGGGCCGGATAAAGTTGCTCAAAGAGTGGTGTTTTCAGCCTCTTTGATTCCTGCATCTCGCTACCTCATGCCCCTTCAGAGTCAAAGAGCTAGTGTGTTCTGTTTTGTTTTAATTTGATTCGACCATTTTCTTATTCTTTCACCTAGAAATAAAATTGTTATTTTCCCATGTAACTCCAAGAGTCTACATCGACCAAATAATTACTATCATAATCCCACTTAGCCCTCATCAAAGCAGCCTAACTAACCACACTGGATAGCAGGGAAGCTTCCCTTGAATTGTCAATTGTTGTAGAACTGAAAGAATAGTCCCAAATTTGACTTCCAGTCTCTTTAAATGCATATGCTTCGGCAAGAAGATCCATGAAATTATATAGGAAAAAGTCTCTTTCACTCAGTAGGGCAGTAACAGCCACATGATTTCTGGTCACGTGATCTTCGAATTTAGTCATTTGTTTCCAAATATGGGAGAATCAGAAGCCTGAATATTAGGAAAGCTTTACATGTTTGCAACGCCATGGCAAAGGAGATGACCCTGGCTTGAAGAGGAATATACAAGCACAGAAAGTGGTGTAGTCACTGTGGAAAGCAGTGTGGCAGGAAGACCACATTACCCTACCTGGTCTATCTCCTAAGAGGGAAGAACCATAACTGGAACAGATAAATGCACACCCATGTTCACTGCAGCACTCTACACAATAGCAACCTAACTGCCCACTGGTGGAAGAATAAACAAGATTTGGTACACACACAAGGGAATACCACATCACATTAAAAATAATGATGAATTAGTAAAACACCTGATGACATATGTGAACCTGGAAGATATCATGATGAGGAGCAAAGAAGAAGAAGGAGAAAGAGGAAGAGCAGGAGGGAGAGGGAGAGAAAGATTAATATAGTATGAAACCATGGTTATTTAAAAGGTTTTCACACTAACATTGATGGTTCCACATATTGGCATGGAAAGACATGGATGCGTGCTCGGCCCATGGAGTCCATTCTCTCTCCTGGTAACACTGTGATGCAGGCTTTCTCTGGTCCTTTGGTTTTCTGAAGCTATCAATCTTGATAGGATTATAAAGTCTCAGCATTCATCCATGAAGCAGTTAGTGGACCTGCTGAGCTTGCCGGTACTAGACCAAGAACGATCCACTACACCACGAGGGTTCCTCCAAGTCAGAAGAAGGACGGGTGTTATCAAGACGAAGGAACAAACAACATCCAAGAGGGAGATGGGTTAAACATGGGGGGACCACAGTACAAGAGATTTGATAAACGGTTGAATGTAAACCTGATGACCTGCTCTATAAACTTTCATCTAATTCACAATAAAAAGTTGAAAAAGATGTAAAACAAAAAAGTGGGTGACAGGCTTTAGTAGCACAATCAGTTCAATAATTGGATAAGTAACCTTGGGCTATGTCTAATAAATGAGCAGAGTCTTTCAAAGCATTGAATACAATCATGGAAGCGTGAGGGGATTTCAGAGGAAGGAAAAGTAGAAGTAGAATAATAGTTGCTGGTAAACTTCATTATGCCAAGTAATTACTGTCATAATCCCACTTAGCCCTCATGACAGCCGCCTAACTAAACACGCTGGATAATGAAGGAGCGGGGGCCCTTCTCTTGAATACAAAGCCTAGCAA